>CAVNYN010223874.1:47360-185450 GCA_963692815.1 Nyctanthes arbor-tristis | reverse complement strand
CAAGTAGAAAACAAAACAGAATGAAATTTGAAGGCCTATTATAGTTTTTATTTTTTAAGTTTTGTCCAATTTAATTCAAGGTTTGTAGGGTTTTTTTGCTTATAATTTATAAATTATATAATTTAGGGCTTATTTGTTTAGCTTATTGTTTAGTTTAGTTAGAACTTAGAAGTAAGTTAGTTATTATTGAATTGAAATTGTTGATTTGTTGTTGTTATTGTCTTGTTGAACTTGAGTAGTAACTTGACTATTGTTGTCTTGTTGAAATATTGTGTAATTAGTAATTAGAACTTAGAACTTAGAAGTAAGTTAGACATTAGGGCTTATATTATTAATTGTATGTAATATTGTTGTTGAATTGAATGTTTTTGTTGAAATTGAATGTTGTAGGTTTGAGTAGTATCTTGACTATTGTATTTTTGAATATTGATAATGAACTTATTGTAAAACAATTTTAAAGTATGAAAACCCGTAAAGGATAATTGTAAAAGTATGTCATTGTATTTGTGTTTATTGTCAAACTGTTTTATAGCTTCTTTATTTCAAAATTTTGGACCGCACTGACCTTAAATCCTGGCTCCGTCCCTGTATTTCAGGGCTCTGGATCTTATTTGAATAAACTGACTTCTTGATTTTCCCCCGAAAAATTTAATCCTTTACCTGATTTTGTAGAAATTGCACGACGTATTGAATTCTAACCCAAAAAAAAAATAATAATAATAATAAAATAAAAGTTTCTGCAGAAACGTCATAAACAAAGAAGGAAGAGGAGGAGAACTCACCCCCAAACACTAAGGTCAGAACCTGTAGGCAGAAAGAAATCGGCGACCGCAGTCCCTAGTACTATAATTTTTTGTTTTCTAGCTTGTTAATTTGAAGCTCACTGTTTGAGGGTTCGCCATGTAGGCGCAATTTGGTGGTTGTTGCGTGAGAGAGAGAGAGAGAGAGAATCATCAATAGAACATAATTCTATTTTAGTAGGTTTTTGTTCTTACGCGGGCTGCTAAAATTACTTAAATGCCCTTTAAATGGATTATCAAGGACTTTTTATTTATAAGATCAAGTCACCAATAGTGTTTATTTAAAAGACCAATTTTCCTTTACTCCAAAAAAAAAAAGAAAAAAGACCAATTTTCCATAAGTTTTGTCTAACTAACAAAGGTTTTATCCAAATAACCAAACTATTAAAATAAAAGAAATCCCAATAATAAAATTACATTCTTACCTTTTTCTCATTATTAAGAATATAATTCTACTTTGACCTTAATATTAAAAAATTAAAATTCGTAATTAAATTAAATAACTGTATTATTAACTTCTTAAATAAAATAAAACTACGTAAACTACTTAAAAGTGTCTGTAAAACTACCTAAACTACTTAAAATTGTCTTCTTATTGTCTACGTACTTAATCTAAAGGTCGTATCAGAGCTATGGAAGATAACTTAGTTAGAAAGTATAAACAAATTAATATGATAAAAATTATAAAAGAAGAAAATATAAAAGAAAACGTAATACCAAAAAGGTTAGAAAATATCGAGAAAAATTTAGAAATTGTAAATAAAAACTTAACAAAAATTTATGAAGAAATGGAAAAGAAAAAAACCTAAAAGGATAATAAATGATAAAGAATTAATAGTTATAACCAAAATAAGGAATTAATGTAGTAACAGAACAAATAAAAAAATTTATGGAAAATCCTACCGAAGAATAATATATAGAAAAATTTCAGAAATTAAAATTAGAAGAAATAAATATAAATCAAGCTATAATATTATCAGGACAACCATTATCAACACCTATAGGACACCAAATCCCAATGGGACCGCCATCACCTGGAACTAATTAAATTAATCAAAAAGAAGTCGCGAGAAATGTAACAAGTAGAACAAATGTAACAAATAGACTAGATGTTTATATGTTACAAAGACAAGATAAAAAACACTCATCAATTAAATTTTCACCAAATCACCAAAAATATTATACAAAACCAAATAATAATTACCCTACTCAATATACACATTGGAGAAGTATGGAAACCTAAATAAGTTCAGAAGATTTGGCAAAATAATAATAATAATAATAATAATAATAAGTTCAGAAGGAAAATAGCTAGACCTAGGATGTATACAAGATGTAGGCTATGAGTTAGAATTATGGGTGAAATCTATGGCAATGCTAGCATACACTAGAGAACTAATATAAAGACAATTCCAATTAATGTTAGAAAATACGTTCATAGGAACTACATCAAGATAATAGGAAAATAGTAGTGAAGAACTTAAAACAATTGTAAGAGGAAATGACCAAGATGAACTAGGAACAATATTAAATAGATATGAAGAACTTTTAAGAAGAGAATATACACTAGTAATAAATACTAATACAATAGAAGATTCAAAAAAGAAAAATAGATATTTACTTGTTAAACCAATAACATGTGATATGTGTTATTTTAAACAATTAACATGTGAATTTAGAGAGTATTATGAAAAATCAAGGTACACATTTGTAGAAGGAGCTTATGAACTTAGGAACCTAATATTTTTTTAAGTTACCCAATCCATGGAACTTAGAATTATATAAAGAATTTATAGGACTAGGACTACTAGGAGAAAATGATACTCCATGAGAAAAAATCCAATTTATAGAGTAAAAACAATAAGAAAAATGTCTATAAGCAAATAACAATTTAAAATATCACAAAGCACATAAAAAATTATGTTGTGATAAACTACAATACAAACCAACCTAATAGGGATGTCAAACATTTAAACCATATAAGAAAAGAAAATTTTACAAGAAAAAGAAATTCAGAAAACCCTATAAGAAAACATTTAAAGGATATAGGAAACCATATAAAAGATATTTAGGAAAAAAGAGAGAATAAAAAAAAAACATATCCAAAAAAATCTTAAGAAATGTAAATATTATACATGTGGAGAAATAGGACATATATTACCAGAACATTCTAAAAAAGATAAAAATAAAAATATGATGTATTTATCTCTAGTTGAAAGAGACAATTACAAACTAGTACCCATAGAACAAGAAGAAGAATGGGAAGATATTCCCGAAATTCTTTATAGAAGAATAAGAATTAATAAATATAATAATGGAATTAAATCCTCTGAAAGTGAATACAGTAAAGAATAAAGTGAAAAAGAATAATATTTCTATATAAATATGATAAGAGAAGAAAATGAAGTAGAATATAGTTACCACATAGAAGAAAATGAATAACCTATTAATGAAAGGTTAATATTTAATCCAAAGAAATTTGAAAAAAATACTAAAATCAAAATTGGAAGTAGAACCAAAAGAGATATTTAATTCACCATTATGGCAGAAAGATAAAGAAGTAGCATATGTACTACGAACTCATAGTCATCCTATAGATATAGAAAATACAACGAGAAATACTTTAATACCTATCATAAGTGAAGAAATTATAAGACAAGAGTTAAATCAATTAAATCCTGAACTAAGAAGAAAAATAAAAAATATATATTGAGGAGCAGTCCAAATAATAGCAAAATTTTATTTTAAAGAAAGAATAAATACATCTATAGAATTTTATATAATGAATGATAGAATAACAAGTTCAGTAGAAGATGCATTAATAGGATTAGTAACAGGAAATTTAATATATCAACAGGTAAAATTTACAATAAAATCAAATTTTAGTATAAACATGACAGAACAAAATAAAAATAAAGTGTTAACATTATATTATAAATTAAGAGGAATAGATATGGAGCCTTGAAATAAAACTATGAGTCTAACAATAAGAACAATATATGCTTTTACAAGCAAACATGAAATAAAATTTAAAAATATTAAAGAAACTTATATTATAGAACCAATATTTAAGAATCTATTAGAATTCAAAACAGTAAGAGAAAATCCAAGAATGACTGTACAAGAAGATATAAATATAGATTTTACTCATGTAAGAAGATTAGCTAGCTTACAAGACTCAAATATACTATTTGAAAGAAGGTCAATTAGTATGAAAATAAATAGTTTTAGAAAAAGGGTACCCAATATAGAAAGAAAAGGTTCAGAAAAACTAGCCTTAACAAAAATAGTAAAAATGGATTTATCCAAAAATAATGATGTTAAACAATTTGAGATACTAATAGAAATAAGTACTAATGAATTATGGAAATAACAAAAAGTATTAACAGATACTGGAGCAACTGTATTTTATATAAAGGAAAGAATAATAGACAATCTAGAATTAAAAATAACTAATAATTCAATCAAAATACAAGATTACTTTGGAGAAATTCATACAATGAAAACTTATGTACAATTACCTGTAAGAGTAAACAAAAGAAGTGAAATAATAATTAAAATGTATGTAGAACATACTAGAGAAGTAAATACAGAATTACTATTAGGTACTGACTTTTTAGAACATGTAAAATCATACCATATACAAAATGACAGGTTAATATTAATAATAAAAAATGAAAATTTAGTGATACCTAGATTATTATGAATACAATACAAGGAGTAAAAGAATACATATACATATTAGTAAAAATGAACTATAAAAGGTATCTTAGTAGAAATTACCATGCCATGTTTGATACAGAAGCATCATCTAGTATATTTAAAGAAAATGTATTACCTCCAAATATGTGGACTGAAAAGAAAACTAATGAAGAAAGAATTATACTAGCGGGTTTTGATGGTAGCACAAGCTTAATAACTAAAATGGCAAAAAATGGAAAAATACCAATAGGAAAATATGAGTTACAACTACCCTATATGCATCAAATCAATGACATGCTAGGAGACATACTATTGGGAAATAATTTCATTAAACAATATTATCCATTACAATAGACGAAAAAACAATACCTTTAACTACCTCATGTCACTACATAGCTATAGCAATAAGAATCTATGAGCCATATAGTAGAGAAGAAATACCTCACGCAGCAACACAGCGTGGTGAGGACAGGACTAAAACCACACAATTTATGTCAAATAAAAATAGAATAAACTTAGCAGAAGAACATTTTGATCAAATAGCAATAAAAAATATAACAGAAAAATTACTATATGAAGCTTCACTGTTCCCTGGGATTGGGTTTGGGCCTTTCCTGCGCAGCTTAGGTGGAAGGCGAAGAAGGCCTCCTTCCGGGGGGGCTCGAGCCATCAGTGAGATACCACTCTGGAAGAGCTAGAATTCTAACCTTGTGTCAGGACCTACGGGCCAAGGGACAGTCTCAGGTAGACAGTTTCTATGGGGCGTACTTCTGGTGATAATCCCTTAGAAAAATGAGATATAAATAAACATATGGCAGAAATACTTTTGAAAAATGAAACTAAAATAATTAGTCTAAAACCAATCAAACATATTCTAAAAGATTTACCCGAATTTGAGATGTATATTAAGGAAATGTTAGAAAGGAAATTATAAAGGAATTTAATAGTAAACATAGTAGTCCAGCATTCATAGTAATAAAACATTCAGAACAAACAAGATGGAAATCTAGGATGGTAATAAACTATAAAAGTTTGAATAAGTATACTAAAGAATTGAAATATCCAATTCCGAACCAAAAAAAATTTATTTAATCAAATCAAAGGGAAAATATATTTCTCTAAATTCAATCTAAAATCTGGATTCTATCATATAAAGTTAACAGAATAATCTAAACATTTAATAGCTTTTACAGTACCTTAAGGATTTTATGAATGGAATGTTTTACCATTTGGCTTCAAAAATAGTCTAGGAGATAACTATCATTTTATAGGAGTATATATTGATGATATACTTATATTTTCACAAACAAGAGAAGACCACATAAAATATCTTAATATATTTAAAGACATAGTGAAAAATAATGGTATTATATTATCAGCACCAAAGATGGAAATAGCTAAAGAAACGGTAGAATTTCTAGGTTCTATTATTAGCCAAGAAGAAATTAAACTACAAAAACATATAGGAATAAAAATACAAGAATTTGATAATCATATTAAGGATAAGGTACAATTGCAAAACTTCTTAGGATTAGTTAATCAAACTATAAAGTATGTACCTAACTTAGCTAAACACTTAACCCTTTTACAAAATAAGTTTAAAGGAAAAACAAGATGGACATGGTACAAAGATGACAAAGAAGAAGTCCAAAAAAAAAAGATCTTTGTAAAGAATTTTCAGAACTATACTTACCATATAGAGAATGTAAATGGATAATAGAAACCGATGCATGTGAAACTACATGGAAGTAGTACTAAAATACAAGTATCCAGAGGAAACTGAGGAAAGGATTACACAATACACTAGCGGTACACTCACACCAACACAAGTTAATCATCATATTAATGAAAAAGAATTGTCAGCTGTTAAGATGACAATTAGAAAGTTTGAATTATTGTAGAGACAACAAAATTCAAAATTAGAAATGACAATACACAAGTAAAATATTGACTTACAAAAGAAATAGACCCTACAATAGCAAATAAAAGATTAATAAGATAGCAAGTAGAATTAAGCCATTATGATTTTGAGATTGTTCATATAAAAGGTACTGATAATGTTATTGCAGATTATCTATCCCGTAATAGAGGAAATATACAGCAAGTTAGAAGAGATGAACATAGCTATTGGAAGAATTAATGTTAGCCATACAAATCTATATAATAATCTAGCATATTGCATGGCACAAATAAATCAGCTGAGTTCAGAACTTGAATATTACAAGTCAATGGTAACATCCCTAGAAAATATGTACAAAGAAGAAGTACAATCTTATTTACAGAAATATCTATTTGAACAAATAACTCTCAAATGCGAGAGGGAAGTACAATTTAAATCTCCAGTTATTGAAGAATCTTCCAGTGAAAGAAGACTACTGGCAGAACTACAATACCAACTAAAGAAACTTTTTTAGAAGTAGCCAAGAAACCAATAAAAGAGCTATCAAAGAATGAGATAACAACAAAAAGGCTACAGACTTATTTGGCATATGTAGAATATCTTAACCAAAAGACAAAAGAAGGGGATTGGCTAAGGACTATTAGTCATCAGAATATCAATAAAACTATCATATTACCAGGAGCAGAACCAAAAATAGTAAGAGACCTATTCGACCAAAATCTTATTCAATGCATCTACCTAGGCAAAGACATGAAAGAAGTATCACTACTCCCAAATCTTATCAAAGCAGCTATCAAAATGTTTTTTGAGATTACTAAAGTAGAAATGATCTATGTCAGATTTTACTCAGCTATACCAGAATTTATTGAAGATGTTTATTTAGGAGTAGAACACATTGTCAAGGTTGGAATTACTAGTAAAATTATAATAGGAGAATCTGAAGTAAAAGGATTTGATGAAGAAAGTCAGATAAGATTTATTCCAGAAAAAAGAGCTCTATCGTTCAGAGTGATGTATACAGAATTAAAAGGAATACTAGTCCAAAGAACCAATGTTTGGGTCTACGACTCAAATGATGGGAAAATATTAGTTTACAGCATGGCATGTACGAGACAAAATAATGATCAACTATAGAAGTTAAGAGAATATGCTGAAAATAAACTAGTAAGTAATTTGGATCTAAGCAAAAATGCCTACGAGTATGTTCATCGGCTAATGGAAGCAAAAGTGGGCTACCAATGCAAACTATGTGGAGATCTACCAAATTATTGTGAAGAAAAATTCTATCTACCAAGATAAAGACAAATGCATGCGCAGATAAAAGCTAACCAAAATTAGCAGACATATCCAAGATGCAGAGACAAAATCTTCCATCTACACATTAAGTTAGTGAAACTCGGGGAAGAAGCCAAATCGCGTGGAATCCCATCTATAAAACTATAAAGACAAGAGAAAGCAAGTGGTAAGGCATGTGAAGGTTGCGTGCAAATTCAATCTCAGAATTTGTAGCCATTTGCTGGTTTTGAAACTTGTAATCTATAGAAAGAAAATGTTTCTTGTATAAAAGAGGAGACGTTCCTCTAAAATCGCATAACTTATGTATGCAAAAACTACATCAATAAAATCTCTGTTTAAAAAATTCTCTAGTTTCTGTTTTCAATATACCTACCTTACTATTAAAAAAGAAAGGCTTACGAGAAATAGTAGAGGAAAACTATAACTAGAGAAGTAGAAGAGGAGGATTATAATTGTAAAAGAAGATCATTACATAAAAAGGTATGGATAACTAATTACTTATGAAACCACAATATAATTAACAGTACTCTATTTATGTATGGGTTTATAAGTTATTTTTTTAAAAAACTGTTTTTAGAAGAACATACTCAGATGTAGGAAACGAAACTGAGTTGTGCTAAAATATGTTGAACTATTATCGGTTGCTCAGACATACCCATAGACAAAATTAATTACTATTATGAGAGTGGGATGGCGTAAAAGGAACACAAAAAACGAGGTGTCTGGCTATATCCAACTTGTCTACCAACAATAACCGAAATATTTTTAGTCAAAAATCTCTAAGAACAGATTTACAAAGAAGCGTGATGGACCCATATGTAGAAAGAAGTACTACTAATTATGTGTGGTGGATTATATATCGATTCTAAGTATCAATTTTTTAATTCACTCTTTACATACTTGCTTTATTAAATTAGATGAGTGGATGGTAAATGAGTTTAGTGAACTAAGAGACCAAAATTTACTCCAGTTGAATAGACATAGAGAAATTTTAGAAATATTTTATCAAATATTAGTTAGAGAATTAAAAGCATCTAGAGAACCACCAAATCCCCGTTTTAGTATAGTTATACCGAGAAAACATAAATTCATCACTGATCTAGAAGCAAAATAGAAGAATTAAATATAATAATTAAAGAAAAAACATTATCATATAACAATAGATTTGATACATTCTACCATATTAGTTTGTACTTAAATGCGTCAGAAAACTAAATAATCTAAGATTAGTTACTTTTAATGATGTTAAATCAAGTTTATTTAAATTAATCACTCTTAATTTCCTTAGTCATAACTGCAAAGGCAATATTCAGAAATTGTACAACTGTTTGCTTTTATATATCTATAAGGGATATTTTAGTAATTTAATATTTTATATAGCATCTAATTTAATTTATTGTATAATATTTTGGTCCATGGTCATTTGTACCAAAAACTTTTGAGACGTGGTCAAATCAATAAAAACCCTATCAATCAAATTCCCCCAGTTCTTCAATAATTACTCGAGGAAGAAATGATGACTTTGCTTTTTTTTTTTTTTAATGCTTATAATTCATTTTGCTATCTATTTTATCTATGTGGTTTTTCTATCTTTTAGCTTTGTTCAAACAAAATTTTATTGATACACGTGTTCATTACTTGATAGTTTATGCATTTTTTATAATGTCGTCTATGTGGTTATCTTCATTTTTTATATATTTTTTTCCTTTTTTATAACCGTCAACTAGTAGAGTAAATGGAAGCAGTAATTATGATTAAACAATGCTATGGGCTATGTATGTGTTTATAATGCCAAAAATAGTTTTGTAGAAAATTTTAAACAAAATATGATTTCTAGTTTTTCATTTTCAAAAATAGTTTTCAAAAATAACAAACCAAACGCTTTTTTAGAAATTTTGAAAACAAGAAATGAATACAGAAAATAGAAAATTTTTTTCTACAAACTTATTTTTCCCATCACTTTTTATTGAGTCTCCTCTTTTGTTAATGGAAATGATTATCGAAATTTGTTATTTATGTTGCACTGAAATGTGGGTGGTAATTAGGTATGTATTGTGGAATGAAATTATTTTCTATTTTCATTTTTTATTATTTTTTCTTTTACAAAAAATAATAAAATAAAAATAATAAAAAATTGAAAATGTAATTACTTTCTAATCTACTTACTTGAGTTACCTAACCATATTTCAACTTAACAAAATGATAAATTTCAATAGTCATTTACATTAATAAAAAAAGAGACTTATAATTTTGTTACTTATTTATCCGATACTATTATAAATGACATGAAAAAAATAGGAATTTTCCAAAAAAGAAAAGTAGTGTAGATATTTTTCATTTTCGGTTATATTAGAGATAAAGATAGAATGTATAGCTAGTTAGTTTCATTTTATTTTTCTTAATTTTTCCTACTTTTTAGATTTTTTTTGTTTTTATTTAAAAAGTAAGAGCGCAAAAATTATAAAAGATCTTATAAGTGAATTTATAAAAGATTGAAGACTTATAACGTTGAAAAGAAAAAGGGGTTGAGGATTCAACTGATAAAATGTGTAAAAATTGAAGACCATTTGTGAAATTATACTTCCAAAATCTCCAATGTATGTATATGTGGGATAATAATGCTGTTAGATGAAGTAGGAGAAGATATTTTTAAGGGTAATTTACAGCTACCATCCCCAATATTTAGTTTTCCTTCTAGGGGTCCTTAACCTTGTCAAAATCGTTACACCTGAGGTCCCTCGGACGGAAACAGTTTATTCTTCCGTTAATTTTGAGGATATTTTGGTAAAATACACAAAAAATAATTATTCTAATTAATGTTAAAAAATTTTTTAAAAAAAGGGAGCCCCTCCAAAGGCTGCTGAAAATGCCATTTCTGACAGCTTTGGGGGGTCTCCCCCTTTTTGGCTGGCGAAATGGCAGCCAAAAGGGGGAGTTTCTCCCCTTTTTTAGCCGAAAATTGTAGCCTGCCATTTCCGGGGCAAAAAAAAAGGGGGGAGACTCCCCTTTTTTTGGCTGCCATTTCGTCAGCCAAAAGGGGGAGTCACCCCATTTTTTAGGTTGGAAATGGCAGCCATCATTTCGGCAAAAATCCCCCTCTTTTTTTTTTAAAATTTTTTTAAAACATTAATTAAAATAATTACTTTTTTGTTTATTTTACCAAAATACCTCTAAAATTAATGGAGGAATAAACGATTTCCGTCCTAAGGACTTTAGGTGTAACGATTTTAAAAGACTGGATACCCCCAGAAGGAAAACTAAAGGTTGACGATGTAATCTCAATAAAGTTGAAATGTTGAGGACCGTAGCTGTAAATTATCTTATTTTTAATACAGTGTCAAATGACACAATCAAATTGCTTTCGTACTTATACGGTGAACCGTCACCCGCCTTCAACTTAGAGAACAAATTTATAGTACTAGCAACTGCAGTCGCTGATTTCTTTCTGCCTAGAGGCTCCAGCTGTAGTGTTTGGAGGTGAATTCTTTTCCCCATTCTCCTGTGCTTATGATGTTTCTGCCTAAACCTTTAATATATATATATATATATATATATATTTTGGGTTTTGGGGGATAGAAATCAATAGATCGTGTCAGGTAAAAGAGTGACTTTTTTCGGGGTGAAAATCAAGAAGTCAGTTGATTCAAATAAGATCCAAAGTCCCGAAATAGTCACCGAAGCGTTCAAGTTGCATTTTCTATTTTTTTTTTCTTTTATATTTATGTATTTTTTCATGGAGAAGGTTGAACTTTTATGGATAAAATAAAAACCAAGAAACTCTTTTGACAAGATTATAAAATTTTTATTAAATTCTTATTATAAATGTGCAGATCTCTGTGATAGGTTTTCCCCTCGGAGAAAAAAAGGTTAGTAGTGGAGGTGAAAAGATAAACCCCAGCATTTCAGGAGAAATTTACGGATTAAATATTGTAATAGAAGTTTGGCAACTCGTTACTCATGCTTTATCAAATTCTTATAATAATCTACCGATATTTGGACCATTCCATCCTGGGGAAATTTAAGCTTCCAGACACATTAGGATGTTGCTCTTCTCGCCCCACAGACCACTCGCATTTACGGGTGTGGCTCTCTGTTCCGAGGACTACAGTGGCCGATTTCTTTCTTCCTAAAATTTGGAGGTTAACCATTCTTTCTGTTCTTTTTTTCCATTTTAATTTTTGTTTTTGATGTTTCTGCCTTTTTCTCCCCCCCCCCAACTCTTGGATGTAATTTAATAAATACGAATATTTCTGGAAAATCCACACGATAACTGTTGCAAAACATGGGAAAGATTGAATTTTTGGTTGGGGTGGGGGTGGGGTGGGAAATCTGTATTATTTTTCTGGTAAAAGTCAAAATAGAATTGAGGTTTCTGAAGTGAAGACTTTTAACTTAAGAAAACAGTCCCCCCCCCCTTGTGTGTGTGTGTGCGTGCGTGCAAATTGTAATGGTAACTCTATTAATATAAAAGCACTTCTACAAAATTTGAAAGAATTTTATTTAGATTACCTGATAAAATTATTAATGAACTTTGCTGAATTTGACTGATCTTTCATTTGCACTACCACATTTCTATCTAAATACAGGGAATGTATATTGCTCAATCGTGGGTAAAGTTCTCCAACAACATAAGTAGCTAGAAATTGATGATTGTGAATTTTTATGTTTTATATAAGAGACAGCTATATAAGATTCTTCAGATTTCATAAATGAGCTCTAGACGACCATGTGCAAACATAGCAGTACAACCTGTTACATTCTTTAATGAATTACAATAATAGGGACACTTCCATTTGATTCTGTTATTCTTGAATTCTCTCATCACACACAAATAAATTTTCAAAATAATAAAACCTTATAACATTTTCATCAAAATGCATGCAGAATCGTTTCCTTTACTTTACTTGTTTATGTATTGAAAAAGGATAACTGCTTGAACTTAGATCGGAAGAGCGTAATGAGGTGGCACAATTAATATCCATCCATTGTTTTAAAAGTACTATGATAGGTAAAAAAGCAGCATCCGGCCAAGTTTAAGTTGTGTCATTTATCATGTAACGCAATGTGGCCATGTAGCATGTCTCACTGAGAAATGCTGCATGTGAACTTTTTCTCCTCCTCAACTCTTCCAAAGTGTTTTTGGTAGTTTTGCAGATTTCCCTACAAGTGCCATAGCAGACTGAAATTTTCAAGTCCGTTGTGGTTTTCCTATTTTTCATTAGAGCATACTGTTTGGCCCAGTACGTAGTGTCCATTTCAGGTACTCTGCTAGTCCCAATTTTGGCATTTGTTTAAAACCTTTTGTCTGCAAAACGTTGTTTTACGTGCACACCTTTTCTGAGTCCACTCATATGTATGCAGGAAAATGCATTGCCCTCGTTTACTCTCTATCACTACCAAAATCCTATGTTCTCACAACATGCGTGCCGTTCGTATGCTCCATGGTAGCATGCATAAGGAACATATGATGTATGAAGATATGGAGAAGGAACATACGATGTATGAAGATATGGAGAATTGGCTTTCCCAGGGTCTAATTTGGTTGCCTCTAATCTACCCGTCCTTGACATTGCCTCCCTATCTCCACCCCTATCCCATGCCCGCAGAACTTTCAATTCAATCTACAACACAGATATTTATACCTGGAATTCTGTGATTAGGCACTATGCTCATAGTGATCAAAACCTAGCTTCAGATTTATATGTCCACCAAGAATTCCAAACTTGTGTTGATTCTGCTAAATCCAACACATATACACATGAGAATCTTCCTAGAGCCCTTGAAAACTTGGTTGTTGCTAGAGATGTGGAGAAGGGGCATTGCATTGCTATGAAATGTGGGGTTGATTCTTTGAACTTTGTTGAGAATGCTTTGGTTCGCTTCTATGGTGCTTGTGGTGAAGCCGATAGTGCTCTGGAGATATTAGAGTTAATGCCTGAGCGGAATGTTGTGGCTTGGAATTCAGTGTTGATTGGGCATGTTATTAACTTTATAAATAAAAAACATGACAGCAATAGGGTATCAGTTCTTTGTAGGGTAATGTTACTGGATGGTTTAAAACCAGATGAGTTTACTTTGGTGAGTGCACTAACTGCCTGTGCTCAGAATCCTTGGTTGGAATTTGCCTTGCGAGCTCATGGGTATAAGGTAGGTTTGGATAAAAACTTGCACGTTGCTAATGCTCTTCTTTATTACTATGCAAATTGTGGTCCCCTTTACTTTGCAGGAAGACTATTTTCTGAAATGGAGGAGAAGAATGTGGTATCGTGGAATTCAATGATAGTTGGAATGTCTGTCAATAAGCGTAGTAAGAGGGCACTTAAGCTTTTTAAGGAGTTTGAGAGGGAGAGGTTGGTGCCTAATGAGATCACTTTAGCGGGGGTGTTGCTTGCCTGCATTCGTAAAGGATTGCGGAAAGAAGGGCTGGAATATTTTGAGAGGACGACCAATCAATGGGGCATTGAACCAATAATTGAAAACTATGCTTGCCAGGTCGAATTGTTTGCTTGGGATACAGCAGCAGATAAAATCGTCGAATTCAGTCAGAAAATGCCAGTGAAACCTAATAAAGCGTTCTGGATAGTAGTATTTGCCAATGACTCTCAAGTTGCCCTGAAGCTTCCAATGCGTAAACGTGAAAGGGATCGACTTCTTAAGAGGGTAAAGCAAGCTACTCTCTACAGTTGACCGACCAAACTTGGATTTTTCTTAATTTATTTATTTATGTTGTATTGTCAAACATGAATTTATTATGTAGTCAACGTTGTCACTTTTATTTGCGTGTTTTGAACTTGTGTTTAGCAATATAATTTATTCACATAAATCCCTTGATCACTATTATTATTGTTGTTGTTATTATTATTATTATTATTATTATTATTATTATTATTATTATTATTATTATTATTATTATTATTATTATTCTGTTTCTTTACCATTCACATTGACGTCGTCATGAAACTTGAGTTACCATTATTTGGTACTGCCTTTAGTTGGGATTGGTGTGGTTAAATTAAGCAGCTGCACATCTAGGCACAGTTTGTGCTGATGATTCAGTTCCACTTCCACCTGCCGTTAACGTTGGTACGAAAGTCGAAAGCTTTTAGCGCAACTCTATCATCACTTTTATGTAAGCCATACTATTTTATACCTCGGCATGAAAACAAAGAGAATGTGGGACGAGGCAGACGTGCCTGGTTCACAGTATGGTCTACACTCTTCATGTGGATCTTGTCCTGTACTGAACTGAAGAAAGACCAATGTTGCCCGAGAGTCGGGAATCCAATAAAAGGTATGGACCCTTTTTTCCAATTAAATGCGAAGAGAAGGCGATATATCTCCACAGATTTGAAGATAGAAAAAATTATTTAATTAGATATCAATGGTTTAATTTCATTCATATAAAAATTTACACTATCATTAATGCGCTAAAATTTTACACTATTATTTCTTGACGATGATACAAAAAGTTTGGACTGTAAAATGCTTGTTCATGTTGTAGGTTATCCGGGTGGCATCTTCAACCGTGTGTCATTTCTATGAAAACTTTGAATGGTCAAGCGTTAGATGTCTGGTGCATGCCAGATTCTAGGGCTTGATCAATTTCAGGGATGATGCAGAATTACACATACATATTTTATAAAAAGGTAATTTTCAATCTAGGTGTCTAACTTTTCAATTTTTAGTTAATTTTTTCCGCATTCTTTTTTTGTCCAACGAGACCTTTAATCTTTTATTTATGTCGCATTATATATATAACTTCGTTTTCATCCACAACCTTTCAATTTCCCCTATTAACCCCTATTAAAATGATCATTATACATTTAATTCTTTATTTTCACTGTGGTTCTTAATCTTTTAAATTTTATACATTTTGTTCACATCCTTTTTTTGACATAGCGTCTCCAACATTTCGTTTGTCGAGGCATCGCGTTCCAACTAGCACTTTTTGTTCCTCACATTTCAATTTCTAATATTAATTCTTATTGAGAATTACCATTATACCCTTAATACTTTAAATTAAAAAAAAAAATGAACAATAAAAAATTAGAAATCCACCCATCTTAGCTACGTGTTTATCATGAAGTACTTTTGGGATTAAATTGTTCGAATTTGAGTGTTCACAAAGAAACTTATAAAATCATTTTAAATTGGAATTTAGTATATTATATTTAGTTACTCAATTATGCACTTTGGGAATTGGTTCCTTCCATGGAAAAGGAAAATAAGAAAAAAAACATCAATTGCATTATTTTGCCAATTGATGACATAATCAATTAATATCATGAGCATATAGCTTCAAATGTCAACCAATACCAAGCTGATTTGGTTAATTATTTTCTTTTCTTTGAGAGAAAAAAGTGAGAGGGTGGGCGAACTGCTAAGGCTTGAGTTTTTTGGTTATTTTTTTATGTTGTATTAATTGCAACGCATTGGTATTTATTAGTAAGACTGTGTTTGCAAAAGCTTCTTAATTAGATCTTACGCGTTGTCATGTTACCAAGAAGATTAGTAGTTTGGCATGTGGAAGTACTGGTGTCAACTTAGAATTAGCAGTTTTTATGTGCCAAAAGAAAAAGAATTGTTCCTTTTTGAGGAACCAAATAACAGCTACTGCAGTACCATTGCTGTGAGCTTTCTATTTCTCAACCACCTCAACACTTCACATCTACTCTTTCACTAAATTTGTCTTGAAAAGATGGAATATGCTTTCATTAATGTCAACAAAGATATCACGTATCAAATAAATTTCATGTAGTCAACATAATGAGCCGGCCAGCTAAGACGGCCCGTGGCTTGGCCCTTAAAAAGCCCGAGCCTAGCCAGCTCGTAGCTCGTTTAAGACGGGCCCGAGCCAAAGCCGGGCCTAAAATTCTGGGGCAAGCTCAAGCTGGGCCGGCCCGTGTGGCTCGGCAGGCCAAACGGGCCGGCCCGTAATTAATGGCCTAACGGGTTGGGCCGGGCCAGCCTGTGTCAAACTTATGTAGGAAAGAAAAAAATTAAATTAAAATGGAAAAAATTTTAAAAAAGCCGAGCCGGCTCAGCTCGGAAAAGGCCCTAACCAAAACTCGGGTCGAGCCTAATTTTCACAGCAGAGCCGAGCTGGGCTTTGGCTCAGGCTTTTTCGACTCAAGACCAAAAAAGCCCTACCCCGAGCCTAAACGTTGGTGAACTGAGCCAGCTCAGCTCAGCTCAGCTCGTTGACATCCCTACCCCTTCACTCCATTTGAGTCACTGGATTCATGACTATAATGTCAGACAATTGAAAGGTCCAAATTTTGTTTCATTAAAAAAAAAAAAATTGGAGATTGTTTCTTGATTCTTTTTGTCAAATTATGTTTAGGAACCTATCAATTCACATGAGAGCTAGAGTTATTTGGCTAAAGGTTGCTTCCATATTTTGAAATTATGGCTCCAGTCTATATGATGCTTGATTTAATTGTGATCTGAGTAACAAAAGTAATTTATCTTGGTTGTTTTTACCTCAGTTGGTTCTTGAGTTTCCAATGTGTGCTTTTTCAAATGACTGTTTTGGAGATTTGTATTGTTGTGCTGGTGTAAACTTATGGTTAAGAAAAATTAACATTTGCTACTGGAGGTTATGGCATCAACACAAAAGAGACTCAAGATTCCCATTCTGTCCAAATGTCATTGTTGCTCAGCATTTGAAACTATTGAGCTTTTGTTCCTTCAAATGTCCAAATTTCTTTCTTTTTTTGTAAGGGTAGTACCCAAACAAGGGGTAGAAGAGCATCCAAAGGTTGCAGCATCGGTAAAGATAAGCGTCGACCCAAGCAATGTATAGCTCGGTTGCGTTCCTTCCAGATGAGACAAATCAAATGAGTCACTTCTTTAATTACAAATCAAGTCAGTGCAAGGCGTGTGAGTACGTGGCAAAGGCTGAGAGAAGAAGAGTGTCCTCAAAATGAAACATGACATGAAGCAACTTTGCCACCACATCTGATTAATGCATCAATTTTACTATAATAAATATATGCTGAAATTTTGAAGACATCTTGAGTTTTTAACTCTATTTCATTGCTCTATTTTTAAGGGTGATTGCTCTGTTATGAGTATGTTTTTAGGGAGTATCCCTACTTCAGTTTATTCTATTGATCTGTTTGAGGGATTATTCCTACTTTAGCTCTATTTTCATTGCTCTGTTTTAAGGGATTAAGCAAGTTTTCATTGCTCGTTTTGAGTGATCAAGGTACAAAGTGGGCAACAAGAGGGAAAACATATTTTGAATAAAGCTGTTTTTTTTTGAAAAATATTTTTTCTAACAGTTTGGTGAATGTTTTTTTTTTGTTTCTTTTGGCTGTAACAAATGTAAGTAAAACTTCAACTATTTGATGGCTTCTTTGATGGGTTTCTTGGAGTAAGTTTCTAGCCTATTTTGGTTCATAAATTTTATTTATTTTTTGACAGGTATCTAACATGAATTTTATTTATAGACGTGCCAAAACTTTTATATGTAAAGACACACTTGCAAAGCTTAAATATCATGCCTCAACTTTTTGGGGGCAGCGTTGGAAGGCGTAGCCAATGATTGACTGGTTTATTGACATTCCAAATGAAAAAAGCATCTTCTTTATAATAGAAGTAAATTGTGCTTACGTAATAAAATTAAATATATGCAGCGATCTTTTTGTTGTAAGTGCATTCACTCATGTTATGGAAGAGGAAGTTATGATCTATTCATGATAGAGAGAATGTTTAATGAGTTTAATGGTCAAGACAACATAATCTGGAATACTTACCTAAATCATCTTTTCTTGTGTGGAGAGTTCAACATGGCAGAGAGGTTATTTAGGCCAATGGAAGTGACTGCATTAAAGTGGACAAGTACATGCTAGATACGCAGCTTTTTGGTTACACACACAAGAAAGGAAGTTCGAAACTAGTCACGAATGCATTCAGTATTTACAATACTTGTTTGAAGCGCTACAACATTCCTATGATGTTAACCATCGAAGTTCGCTGGTTACCCTCTTTTCAAAGAAAGCGTTTGTCAGGGAGGTAGTTGCATATGTTCTAAAACAGCCTCTAATGTTGAAACCTTAGAAGCAGTTTGTACTTTATATAAAAAGTAAATTCGTCTCACACACTGTAGTAAACAACTACACGCCTATTTTTTTATCCGGTACATTTCTGAATTCTGATATGAGTTTCTCTCTCATTTCTCACTGTTTATTTTGCATCTTGAGTACTCAGTAAGAGATCTTAGTGTTCTTTCTTTCTTTTGTTTTGTATTTTTCTTAGAAAGTTTTGAAAACATCTTGAGTTTTTCTCCTCTTATAAGTGTTCTACAAAGAATGGGTTTGTCAGAGAGGCAGTTGGATATGTTCTGAAACAGCCTCTAATGTTAAAATTTTAGAAGCAGTTTATAATCTAAAAATTAAATTCGTCTCACACACTGTAGTAGACAACTGTCTGCCCAATTCTTTATCCAGTACATTTCTGAATTCTGATGTGAGCTTCTCTCTCATTTCTCACATGTTATTATGCATCTTGAGTACTAAGTAGGTGTTCTTTATGTTCTTTCTTTCTTTTCTTTTGTATTTTTCTTTTTTTCTTTGAAAATTTTGAAGACGGCTTGAGTTTTTCTCCTCTCGTTAGTGTTCTGCATTTTGATTTATTTATGTTCTTTCTTTCTTGCAAGAGTTCTCATAAGCGTTGTGTATTTTGATTTCTTTATGTTCTCTCTTTCTTATAAGTGTCCTTTATGTCCTTTCTTTATTTTGTTTTGTCCTTTTTTTTCCTTGAAAATTCTGAAGACATATTGAGTTTTTCTTCTCTCGTAAGCGTTGTGCATTTTGATTTCTTTATATTCTTTCTTTCTTGTAAGTGTTCTTTATGTTATTTATTTCTTTTGTTTTATATTTTTCTTTTTTGCCTTTAAAATTTTGAAGATATCTTGAGTTTTTAACTATGTTTCATTACTCTAGTTTGAGGGATTAAGCAAGTTCTGATTGCTCCGTTATGATTATGCTTTTAGGATTGTCCCTGCTTTAGCCTGTTCCATTGATCTGTTTAAGGGATTATTTCTACTTTAGCTCTATCTCATTGCTCTATTTTAAGGCATTAAGTAAGTTTTTATTGCTCGTTTTGAGTTATCAAGGTTAAAAGTGGACAATAAGAGGGAAAACATGTTTTGAATGAAGTTGTTTTTCCCCCAAAAAAAATTCTAATCATTTGGTGAATGTTTTTCGTTTCTTTTGGCTACAAAAAAATTAAGTAAAGCTTCAACTATTTGATGGCTTTTTTCATGGGTATCTTGGAGTAAGTTTCTAACTTGTTTTGGTTCATAAATTTTATTTATTTTTTGACGGGTATCTAACATGAATTTTACTAACAGACGAGCCAAAACTTTTATATGTAAAGACACACTTGCAAAGCTCAAATATCGTGCCTCAAATTTTTGTGGCAGCTTTGGAAGGAGAAGCCAATGATTGACTGGTTGAATGAACATTCCAGATGAAAAATGCCTTTTCATTATAGTAGAAGTAAACTGTGCTTCAGCGACCTTTTGTTGTAAGTACGATCGTTCACGTTTATAGACGGAGAAGTTATGATCTATTCATGATGAGGAGAGTGTTTGATAAGTTTAAAGGTCAATACAACGTAATCTAAAACACTTACTTAAAGTATCTTTTCTTGTGTGGAGAGTTCAACACAACAGAAGGATCATTTAAGTACATGGAAGTGACTGGCACTAGAATAGACAAATACAAGATAAGTACGCTGATTTATGGTTACGTACATGTGAAAGGAAGTCCGGAACTAGTCACTAATGCATTCAGTGTTTACAACACTAGTTTAAAGCACTACAACATTGCATATGATGTTAACCATCGAAGTTTATTGGTTACCCTCTTGTCAAAGAATGGGTTTGTCAGGGAGGCAGTTGGATATGATCTGAGGCAGCCTATAACGTTGAAATCTTTGAAGCAATTTATATTTTATATAAAAAGTAAATTTGTCTCACACAGTGTTGTAGACAATTGTATGCCCAGTTCTTTATCCGATATATTTTTGAATTCGGATGGAGTTTCTCTCTCATTTCTCACTTGTTATTCTGCATTTTGATTATTCAGTAAGTGTTCATTATGTTCTATCTTTCTTTTGTTTTGTATTTTTCTTTTTTTTTTTTTTTTTGCCTTGAAAATTTTGAAGACATCTTAAGTTTTTCTTCTCTCGTAAGTGTTTTGCATTGTGATTTTCTCTGGGATGCGGCTAGTGGAGGGGACAAGTTGTGTGGAGGTCCTATACATGAGGACGATAGAGCACGTCAGTAGACGGAGCTTGCGAGAGGCACATCAATTCGTATGGTGCCGAGGGTGTCTCTATAATAGACGGGGGAGAGTATCACGCCCCGTATGTGACACGTTGGCAATGGCTGCAAAAGGGATAGGCGAGACGTACACGGGGTGCATATATTTTATTGATGGCTTCTTTGACGGGTTTCTTGGAGCATGTTTCTAACTTCTTTTGGTTCATAAATTTTATTTATTTTTTAACAGGTATCTAACATGAATTTTATTAACAGACGAGCTAAAACTTTTATATGTAAAGACACATTTGTAAAGCCCAGATATCATGCCTCAACTTTTTTGTGGCAACATTGGAAGGCAAAGCCAATGATTGACTAGCTGAATGACATTCTAAATGAAAAAAACGTCTTTCTTATAGTAGAAGTAATTAAATTGTGTTTCAGCAATCTTTTTGTTGCAAGTACGTTCGTTCACGTTTATAGAAGAGAGAATTATGATGTATTCATGATAGGGAGAATGTTTGATGAGTTTAAAAGTCAAGATAATATAATCTGAAACACTTACCTGAAGCATCTTTTATTGTGCGGAGTGTTCAACACGACATATGAGTTATTTCGGTACATGGAAGTAATTGGCATTAGAATGGTCAAGTACAAGCTAGGTACGCTGCTTTTTGGTTACACACGTATGAAAGGAAGTTCAAAACTTGTCACTAATGTATTTAGTGTTTACAATACTAGTTTGAAGCGCTACAACATTACCTATAATGTTAACCATCGAAGCTCATTGGTTACCCTCTTGTCAAATAATGGGTTTGTCAAGGAGGTAGTTGGATATGTTCTGAAGCAACCTCTAGTGTTGAAACCCTAGAAGCAGTTTATACTTTATATAAAAAGTAAATTTGTCTCACACAGTATAGTAGACAACTGCATGTCTAGTTCTTTATCCGGTATATTTCTGAATTCTAATGTGAGTTTCTCTCTCATTTCTCACTTGTTATTCTGCATCTTGAGTACTCAGTAAGTGTTCATTATGTCTCTTCTTTCTTTTGTTTTGTATTTTTCTTTGTTGCCTCGAAAATTTTGAAGACATAAGTGTTCTGCATTTTGATTTTATTTGGAGTGCGTCTGTCAAGGGACAAGCTATGTGTAGGTCCCATACTTGGGGACGATAGAGCACGTCGGTGGACGGAGCTTGCTAGAGGTGCATCAATTCGCATAGCGCTGAGGGCGTCGCCATAATAGACAGAGGAGAGTGTCACGCACAAGTTGGCAGTGGCAGTGAGCAAGATATGCCGAGACGTACAAGGTGTGCATAAATTCTATTGATGACTTCTTTGACGGGTTTATCGGAATATGTTTCTAACTTATTTTGGTTTATAAATTTTATTTATTTTTTGACAGGTATCTAACATGAATTTTATTAACAGATGAGCCAAAACTTTTATATGTAAAGACATACTTGCAAAGCTCAAATTCATGCCTCAATTTTTTTTGTGGCAGCGCTGGAAGGCGAAGCCAATGATTGACTGGCTGAATGATATTCCAAATGAAAAAAGTGTCTTTCTTGTAGTTGAAGTAAATTGTGCTACATTGATCCTTTTGTGCAAGTACGTTCGTTCATGTTTATGGAAGATGGAGTTATGATGTATTCACGATGGGGAGAATGTTTGATGAGTTTAAAGGTCAAGAAAACGAACACTGCAGAGGGGTTATTTCAGTGCATGGAAATGACTTGCATTAGAATGGACAAGTAAAAGCTAGGTACGCTGCTTTCTGGTTACACACACATGAAAAGAAGTCCGGAACTAGTCACTAATGCATTTAGTGTTTACAACACTAGTTTGCAGCGCTACAACATTCCCTATGATGTTAACCATCGAAGTTCATTGGTTACCCTCTTGTCAAAGAACGGGTTTCTTAGGGAGGCGGTTAGATATGTTTTGAGACAGTCTCTAGTGTTAAAACCCTAGAAGCAGTTTATACTTTATGTAAAAAGCAAATTTATCTCACACAATATAGTAAACAGTTGTGTGCCTAGTTCTTTATCCGGTACATTTCTGAATTCTGATGTGAGTTTCTCTCTTGTTTCTCACTTGTTATTTTGCATCTTGATTACTCAGTAAGTGTTCATTATGTTCCTTCTTTTTTTTTTTTGTATTTTTCTTTTTTTCTTGAAAATTTTGAAGACATCTTGAGTTTTGCTTCTCTCGTAAGTGTTCTGTATTTTGATTTTTTTGGGATGCGGCTAGTCGATGAGACAAGCTGTGTAGAGGTCCCATTCTTGGGGACGATAGAGCACGTCGGTGGACGGAGCTTGCAAGAGGCACATCAATTCGCATGGCGCTGAGGGCGTCGCCATTAGACGGGGAAGAGTGTGACTGACACGCCCTACTCCTAGTACCTCTAACTTGCTAGAAGTGTGACGACGATAAATTCTAACTAGAAGCAAGAATTTACCGTCAAGACTCATAAATATACTACTTATTCTAGAAAAATTTCGACAGTATTTCCTTTAATTTATAAACAAACCAACCTGTATAATACCCAACATCAACCCAAATACACTTCACAATGTAATACTTTCTCAATGCCAATACATCAACCTCTCACAACTAATAATTTCTCATTACAAGCAACATCCCTTCATAGATCAAGCCTACCAACAACTCACAACATAAGAATCACAACTTTTTTTTTTATAACACTTCACTTTTGAAGAAATATACTAAAACCAAGTAGAATTAGAACAGATACCCCAATGCATGTTAATAAACTTAACATGTCCAAGCATATAAATCATAATAAGACTGACCCTATAACAATTCATTTCATTAGGTGGCGGCTCGATTCTGGAAATAGTAGGCTCGATCCTGATGTGTTGCCTAAACTCTAATTGCCACATGCTGAGAAAATCATTTTAAAAACATATGAGCTAACTAGCCAAGTGAGTGAAGTTTTTATCAATAAACATGCTTTTGAAAATGGAAATGTAACTTTTGCAACATCTTGAATAAAATGTTCAAGCTCATTTAGAAATTTCATGACTTTAAACATAAATCTAACATCAACATCAACATTTATGGAATCATCACATATTAGAAAACATCATGAACATCATTTCACTTCATAATCATCATAGAATTCATTACAAAATATCATGAATATCATTGCATTTCAAGATCATCATAAAATCTTCCCCAAAGAGTATCCAACGTCACATGATTATGATATCAAGTCATACGCGTATAGACATCAGCTTGGGCTATAGGTACCTTATGACCCCTTCACCCTATGCGGCACAATGAACAGCTTGAGTCATAGCTAGCACATAGGCCCCTTCGCTTGGGCGGCGTTTATTTAGTCAGCTTAAGCCATAAGCCCCTTCACCCGTAGACGGCATATCATTTGGTTAGCTTAAGCCAAATAGGCCCCTTCACCCGTAGGCAGCTTATGCATAACATTGGATACAGAGTTGGGGGGTTTCATGCATCTTAAATCATGTTTCAACTCAAATATTTCTTTAAAATCATGAAGTATCATTTCATACAAGTATTCACATGAACTTTTCTAAAGAAAATCTCAAATTTCTGAAATTTCATAGAAATACATAATCATCATAGACATAAAAATTTCACGTGAAATCAAAGTATAATAATTTTCATTTAAAAAGAAAAGAAAAGGAAAGTCTACACGCACCGGCTAAATAGCATCACTTCGTGTTTCACTTCTTTTTAGCCCATAACATTTCCTGTGACATTATATAAAATTTCTATCTAACATATAATTTCTTTCTATTTCTCAATTCACACACATAACTTAATTCTTTTACTTATCCTTGCTAAATTCTATTTATTTTCTTTCTAGCTTATTTACTAGTTAATAAAATTAATTCAATTAGTTTTATCAGCATGAGATTTCCTTTTTGGGTTACAAGTCCCACATTCCTTTAAAATCTTCAAGATTTATCCATTTCTCAAGAAGATATATGCTTGTCCCTTTCTTATTATTAGTCTAACTTTACTTCATCTACTCTTAATTAACACAAATTCTTAACTTTTAATCACTTTCCCACACTAATGGATATACATACATATATATATATATATATATCTAATACGAAATTTCAAACATGACTTTCCTTATTTAGCTCAAATTACATCATAACATCAAATAACTTAAGGCTTCAATATTATATTGTAAACCTTAAGAATTTATTCCATAACATAAGCTTGAAATAAAATATAAGTTGTTCTTCTTAGATCCTTGTATAATTAAACTAATCTTTGATAATCGGTTTTAATATTCACATTTTTAACATGAAGTAAGGATAAAGAGCTTAATATACTTAATTAATTCTTTTAAGTTACAAGTCTTATATTTCTTTATCTTTCTTTTTTCCTTCTCACTTGTTTTTCTATGCAACATATAACTAAAGTTCATCAATATGACATTCCTTTTGGATTACCAATTCTCTATTCCATTAATTTCTCAAAACTTCTTCATTTTCAATTTGACATATAGTTACCCTTTTTATATAATTTTTTTCTAGACTTTATTCTATCTTAAAAATTATAATAATATAACACATTGAAGTCTCAAATTCGCATTAGAATTAACAAATGACATTAATTCTTAACCTTTAAATACTAGTACTTAATCGTAAACAAATTCTCACCTTTACTATTAAATGTTAAGTCATTCATTACTCATATTCATTCCCAACTTCACCAACTTTCGTAATTACCATGACAAAATTTCATAAATCATAATATCAACTTATATATATATATATATATATTTTCAACTTAATACTAGCCAACTATAATTTATTATCCTAACATCATGAACCTCAATTTTCATAACTCACTAAGGATTTCATGCCGTTTAAATATATATTAAACAAAATTACAAGTTAGTATTGCATACTTATAAAATTTCCATAAACTTTAAACAAAATTTCCATCTTAACTCACATAAATTAAAGCTTATAGATAAGTAAACTTGTGTTTGATTCTTGTACTTCCCAATATTTTTTCAAACTTTTATTTCTATTTTTTTTCTCCCGCAAGAATGGCAGCCTTTGTTTCTTTCCATTTTCTTATTGTCTCCTTTGTTTTTGTTTTAAGCCTTTTATTAAGGAAATGCCAAATGATTAATTTGTAAAATGGTTGCTATAATTTCCATTAAGAGAATCTGCCTTCAATTTCTTTCTTTTCTTTTTTTTCTGACGTAAGAATCTGCCCTTACTTTCTGATTCCTTTTTGCATTCTTTGGCTTTCTTTACTTCTTCTATTCATATACACACACATACACACACCAATACATACATACATATATATATCTACACACACCAAAATTTCCTAGGTTTTCCATATTTAAACTACAATTTATATTCCTTAACTCATGGAAAAATCTTATGCCATTGTTTTAGTGTTAATTCCTCAAGAGATGCCATAAATCTTAACTGAAAATTATATCTTAAACATATATAAATTAAAACTTAAAAATAAATAACACTTACTTTACTTGGTATATCCTTGTGTTCTTCTCCTCCTCCTTGTCTCAAGCTTATTCCAATTTCCACTTTTTTTTCACGAAAAGTTGGCAGAATGTGGTTTCGGCTTTCTTTCTTCCATCTTTGCCTCTGTCTTTGTTTTGTCTTGTAATTGTTTTGTATAATATAATATATATAGATATATAGCATCAATTGGTCCAGCCTCTCGAGAACTGTCTCGACCCAAACTTTAATTTATTACTTTTTTTTTAATATGCTTATTTTCATTTCAACACTTTAATCTTTAATGTTATGTTCGTATTTAATTGAGTCCTCATGTTTTAATCTATCCCGTGGAACCGAAGCATAAGGAAAAATTGGGATGTCACAGTCACGCTCCGCATGTGACATATCGACAGTGAGAGGACATTGAAAGAGGCACATGGACATGACTGAAGGAAGAATTGGCGCAAGGCAGGGGACGTGCGCACCCGGTTGAGTGGAACGATCGCTTGAACAGCAAGCCTAGAAGGTTGCGAAATGTTCCGGAAGCTCGAAGGACGTGCTAGAGGGAGTACGTTTTGGAAGGTTTCAGGGTCAAACGTTGGTAGAAGTCTCTAGAGTATTGCGGAACATGTGCAAATGGGTCAGGATTCTAGAGAGTTCTGGGGCTGACCGGAGAAGACTAGAATGTTGTAGAACGTTCTGAAAGGGTACATCCCAGAATATGGTAGAACGTTTTGGAGACGTACAGTCTAGAAACCGATAGGCCGGACCGGGTAGTTCTAGTCAGGTCTAGAATGTTCTGGCCATATTAGAATGTTTTACATAGTTGTAGATGGTTCTACAGGAACGATATAAATCGTTCGATCAAAACGATCTCCAACATCCTTTCAGATGAGGTGGAACTATAAATAGGGCCAAAGGGTTCTTCATTTGTATAGGGTGCTATAGAGTCTAAGAGCCAAAAGTCCACAAGCACTGTAACTATTCTCAAGTGTCTATAGTACGTTTGCGTTCCTGGCTAATGTCGGGTACATTTTCTTGCCATCGTGTGAGCTCAGCTACCGAGTATGGTTCACTATTACCAGTCCCAGAGGTTTAGGCTGACTTAGCTTAAACAGCAAAGGACGGAACGAGGGAGGATGCTAAAGTCGCGCACCACTTTTGGTTAGAATGATAAGTGCATGCATTTGTTCTCATTTATAAAATGGGGAGATATGATCTATTCATGATGAGAAGAGTATTTGATGGGGAAAATATTTGCTAAGTTTAAAGGTCAAGACAACGAAATCTGAAACAGATCGGAAGCATATTTTCTTTTGGAGAGAGTTCAACATAGCATAATGGTTATTAAGGTGCATAGAAATGACTGGCATTAGAGTGGACAGGTCCAAGCTAGGTACGCTGCTTTCTGGTTACACACATGAAAAGAAGTTTGGAACTAGTCACTATAGCATTTAGTGTTTACAACACTAGTTTGAAGTGCTACAACATTGCCTATTATGTTAACCATCGAAGTCCATTGGTTACCATCTTGTCAAAGAATGTGTTTGCCAAGGAGGCAGTTGGATATATTCTAAAACAACCTCTAATGTTGAAACTTTAGAAGCAGTTTATACTTTATATAAAAAGTAAATTCGTCTCACACATTGTAGTAGACAACTGTATACCCAGTTCTTTATCTAGTACACTTCTGAATTCTGATGTGAGTTTTTCTCTCACTTCTCACTTCTTATTCTGCATCTTGTGTACTCAGTAAGTGTTCTTATGTTCATTCATTCTTTTCTTTTGTATTTTTCTTTTTTGCCTTGAAAATTTTGAAGATATCTTGAGTTTTTCTCCTCTCGTAAGTGTTTTGCATTTTGATTTCTTTATATTTTTTTCTTATAAGAGTTCTCGTAAGCGTTGTGCATTTTGATTTCTTTATGTCTTTCTTTCTTGTAAGTGTGTTTTATGTTTTTTCTTTCTTTTGTTTTGTCCTTTCCATTTTTGCCTTGAAAATTTGGAAGACATCTTGAGTATTTCTTCTCTCGTAAGTGTTGTACATTTTGATTTCTTTATGTTCTTTCTTTCTTGTAAGTGTTCTTTATGTTCTTGCTTTTTTTTTTTGTCTTTTTCTTTTTTGCCTTTAAAACTTTGAAGACACCTTGAGTTTTTAACTCTGTTTCATTGCTCTATTTTAAGAGATTAAGTAAGTTTTCATTGCTCGTTTTGAGTGATCAATGTTTAAAGTAGGCAACACAAGAGAAAACATGTTTTGAATGAAGCCATTTTTACAAAAATATTTTTTTCTAACTGTTTGGTGAATGTTTTTTGTTTCTTTTGGCTGTAGAAAATTTAAGAAAAACTTCAACTATCTGATGGCTTCTTTGATGGGTTTCTCAGAGTAAGTTTTTAACTTGTTTTGGTTCATAAATTTTATTTATTTTTCAACAGGTCTCTAGCATGAAATTTATTAACAGATGAGCCAAAACTTTTATATGTAAAGACGTACTTGAAAAGCTCAAATATCATGCTTCAACTTTTTTATGGCAGCGTTGGCAGGTGAAGCCAATGATTGATTGGCTGAGTGACATTCCAAACGAAAAAAAGCGCCTTTCTTATAGTAGAAGTAAATTGTGCTTACGTAATAAAATTGAAAATATATAACAATCTTTTTGTTGCAAGTGTGTTCGTTCATGTTTCTGGAAGGCAGAGTTATGATCTATTCATGATGGCGAGAACGTTTGATAAGTTTAATCTGAAACACCTACTTGAAGTATGTTTTCTTGTGTGGAGAGCACAGTAGAGGAGTTATTTAGGTGCATAGAAGTGACATGTATTAGAATGGACAAGTACATGCTAGGTTGTGTTTTGTTTGTATTTACTCAGGTAGCTATTCACTAGCCAAGCCTTTGTACATGTGTTGTTGTCTATATGTCGGTGTCGTTTTGTGTATGTATCGTGATTTCCATTATAATAAAATTGCTTTTTCATTTATTAAAAAAAAAGGTACATGCTAGGTACACTGCTTTCTGGTTATATACATATGAAAGGAAGTCCGGAATTAGTCACTAACGCATTCAGTGTTTACGACACTAGTTTGAAGTGCTATAACATTACTTATGGTGTTAACCATCGAAGTTCACTATTACCCTTTTGTCAAAGAATGGGTTGTCAAAGAGGCAGTTGAATGTGTTCTAAAACCATCTCTAATGTGAAACCTTAAAATGACGCCGTTTTAGGCATACTTTCTTCCTTTTCTTTAAGAACGTTTATATAAACAGACACCAACGTCCATGAAATGACATCGTAACTCATTGATGTTTTTAAATTAATTATCCACGTAATAAGCAATAAAGTAGTAGTATCCACATTGATGTTTTTAAATTTAAATATCCACGTAATAAGCAATAAAGTATAATTTTAGTAGTTTTTTTTTTTTTTTGACACTACAGGGGAATTGTAGGGGAAGGAAATCAAACCCTTGGCCAAGGGTATGAACAAACAACACTCATGTTACTTGACTACAAAGGACATGGCTAGAATTTTAGTAATTGTTAAGTGTCATTTAAATATGTTAAATTTAGTTATTAATTTTTAACACATTGGTTGTGTTAATTTAACCATTACAATCCAACTTTATTTAAGTGAAAAGTGAGCTATAATAATTAAATTAATTCAATTTATAACTAATTAAAAAATAAAGAAAATAAAAATGACGGGCTACGTGAGTTTTTTTTTTAAGTACAATTACAATCAGTATTATGACATTACAAGTACATATAGATATATATCTTTCTTAAACACAATGCATAGAAATCAATAATAATGTAGACAAACCGCACATGGAGAGAATCAAACTTGGGACCTCTACGTCTCAGGGCCTCAACATAAGCCCTTTGCCAAATGGGTTAAGGCCTTATTAGCTGCTATATGAGTTGTTAAAATGTTGTTAAAAAAATTTTTAACTACTTCATTAAAACTATCAATACAGTTATATTTTTTAGTTGTTAACTAACAAGTTAATTTAACACAGCCAATGTAGACGTTCTAAAAATATTAGCGAAATTATAGCAAGATATTAAAAGTATGGCAGCAGTCAGTAAAAGCTATATATATATCGAATTATAGAACTTACACTATTATATCCAATCGCCTCTTTATTGCTACATTTATCAATTTATGAATATGAATGTGTAGAAATTTGTTAAGGAGATAGATAAGGCTCCTGTTAAAGAGATAAATCGCTTACGTTGTGGAAATCTAACAAAAACGGCCACCGTATTGGTGGGGTAACTTTTGTTAGATTTCTATCACGTAAGCGATAAAGCTCTTTAACAGAAGATAGATAAGACTCTGTAGCCGAACCGTGAATGTGCATGCCCTTTACATTGGTAACAATATTTTCCTATACATTGCTATTGAATTATTATTCCTAAATTGTTCTCTATCACACTTGCAGATGTTACGAGGTGAAGAGCTTACATTGGACCATGTCTGTGATAGATTCAATCCTATATTGCTTGAGTAGAGAAAGTAAAACATGTTTATAAGCTAATAAACCCACTCCAACTGATGAGGCCTTTTGGGTGAGAACCCAAAAGTAAAACTGTGCGGACTAGATCTAAAGTGGATAATATTATGTCAAAGTGGAGCGACTCGTTACATATGGTATCAGAGTAGAGTCCAACCGGCAGTGTGGCCAATGAAAACGTGAGAAAGTGAGACATGTTTATAAGTTAAGAGACCCACTTCAATTTACATGAGACCTTTTGGGTAAGAACTCAAAGGCAAAACTGTGTGGGTTAGGTTTAAGACGAACAATATCATGTCAAAGCAGAGCGAGTCGTTACAATGTCCTTGTTGAAAAATGTTCGGCTTTGCTCAACAAGAAAAAACAAGGCAACAATATATAATAAAGCGTCACAAATCTAATTACTAGCAGGCAATAAGGATAAATTTAAGGCTGATACAAATCCAAGCAAGTCCCAATAAGTGATTATATTCATTACGTCAATTGTATATTTGCCTAACTTATTATGTTGCAAACAAGGACTGGTTGTATTTTTCATTTTTTAATTGGCGTAATGTAATGGCTATGCAAGCACTACCCTCAAAGATGTGAACAAAATTTCTATTTTTCTGTAATATGTTTGAGAGGGGGGCTATTTGATTGTCAAAGATTCTTCATTTAAATTTTTACTTGTGTGGTTTCTTATTGATATTCTTTTTCCATGGAAATTATTTTCCACGGAAATTATTTTCCACATTTTGGTGTTAGGTGTATGTTTCTCTTTTTCTTAGCTAATTCAAGATTGTAGAAAAATTGCCTTACAATATGTGAGAATCGTTATTTACTTCTTAGCTTCCGCCGGGGGTAGGGGTATTTGATTGTCAATGATTTTTCATTTAAATTTTTACTTGTGTGGTTTTTTATTGATATTCTTTTTCCATGGAAATGATTTTCCACGGAAATAATTTTCCACATTTTGGTGTTAGGTGTAGGTTTCTCTTTTTCTTAGGTAATTAAAGATTGTGTAAAAATTGTCTCACAATATGTACGAATCGTTGTTTACTTTTTAGCCAAGAGGAAAAGAGCAAGTGATTCAAGTACATATCCTTACAGTTATAATATTAAACTCTTATCAATAAAAGTTTCTTTTTATTTTTCCGCTTAAACACACTATTTTATGCAAGCCTAAGTGATCTGAAGCAAAATTCAGACGACAGGAACTCAATCTCCAATCACACACTGACATCTCATTTGACACACACCACATGTCAGCATCTCATTGATTCTTGGGCGCCGTAAGGAACCCATTAGAAATTTCATGTCTTCATGAACCTTTAAAATATGAGTAACACTTTATTATAACTAGTTGTATACCTGTGTGTTGCACGGATTAGAATAATTAGTAAAAAAATGCGTAGTAATTTGAAAAACTAAATAACATAATTTTATTACTTACTAGTAACTCATATAAATATGTTACTAATATACATAAATAGAATCAAATTGAAATGCACAATGTTTTTACTTAGTATAAAATTAATTAAATTGTCATTTATAGAACAATACTATTAATCAATAAAAATGAGAATGGGGAATTTTTACAAAATTAATTTCATATTGAGTATGGAAACTAAGAAATTATGAAAAAGAGAGGATACGAAATTTATATAACTCCAAAATTACTCTACACTCACATCTTTATTTAATAGGGTATCGATGATATATTCATTTATCAGAATGAATTAATTTTTCATATTTATTCTCTACCATATATTATTAAAAAAATTATTTTTTTCATTTCCTCAACACTATTCACTAAATCTACTCTAAAAAATTTAAAATACACAGACTCCTATTACAAAGTCTCCGATTACAAAAGACCCAAGTGAACCAAAATTATAACGAAAGACAAATTATATATGATTTATTGTTTACCTTTAAAATTAATTTTTAACCAATTTCCGTTCTAAAAAGAATTAAAAGAATTTTTTATTTTTTTCTAAATCATTATCATCAAATATTACTACTATCGTATCTCCTCAATTTAAATTTTCACTAATATATAGATTCCTAGATAAAAACAAATACTAAATTAGATAACGTACTAAACATATAGTCCTAGCTTTTACGACATGTAGTTTATCATATTGAATTAAAGTAAATGTTTTGAAACTGATTTAATTTAATTTTATTATCATATTATCAATCTCACGAGTAGGCACTTAATCAAAATAAGAAAAAATCCCAATAATCTAATATTTGAAATTTGTCTATCAACTGTCAGAATATTGAAGAAATATTAAATATTTGAAGATAGCCTAAAAACTAATAGAATATGTATAACAAATAGGCAAAATATATTGACACCACTGTTTTTTATATATGCATCACATTTTAATTAGATAAATAGTCCCTAAACATTATTTACTTTTACACTTATATCCTCATCATTTTTGTTATATTCTTCTTTTACGATTTTCTACATATTAGTACTTCTTATTTTAAAGAACGAGTTTTGTCCAAAATTTATATCTTCATACTTGAAAATTATCAAGAAAACTAAATAATTATACTTAACTATTTCTTATAATTTACTGATTAATATATTTGAGTTACTTTCTTAACTAATTCTTTACACATATAGCTTTATCAAATACCAAATATACTAGTTAATGAAATTTTGAGAATAAAATTGTGACAAAAAAAGTTTAGAAAATATATACAATGATTAGTAAAAGTTAAGGTTATGCAATGCAATTAAAATGTGGTATGGTTGTAAAAAAGTGTGGTGTCAATATAACCACTATAATAAATATTAATAGATAACAAATAGTATATTATATTCAGAATAAAAAGCATATAATTTTTTGTATATTATTACAAAATAAAATAATAGAAAAATGTAACAAATTGATAAGTATTAATTTTTTGAAGAGAATAGATAATCATTATTATTATTGTTATATTATAAAATAAAAAATAAAAGAAGCATGTAAAAGTAGGATATTAGTTTTGGCGAAAAGCTTACGTATGACCACTATTCTACTTTAATATATATGTATATGTATACCAAGGATTTTATTTTGCCTACACGCATGCATGTTATTACGCATGCGTGTATATATGTCAAACATCTAAACTACAAGTATTCCACACTTATCGTTTAGATGTGTGTCATATGTTACAAACATGCGTAATAATATGCATGCATAGGCAAAATAAAATTCTTGATAATATATATATATATATATAAAAGATAAGTATTAATTTTTCTTGAAGGGGATGGATAATTATTATTATTGTTTATATTATTATAAAATTAAAAAATTAAATAAAAGAAGCATATAAAAGTAAAATAGTGGGTTTTGTGGGAAAAATTGCATATGATCACAATTCTACTTTAATATATACATACACACACAAAAAAAGATAAGATTTCCTTATTACTATTCACTAAATCTACTCTAAAAAATTTAAAATACAGTCTCCAATTACAAAAGACCTAAGTGAACCACAATTATAACAAAAGACAAATTCTATATGATTTACCATTTACCCCTAAAATTAATTTTTAACCAATTTCCATTCTAAAAAGAATTAAAAGAATTTTTTATTTTTATTCAAAATCATTATCATCAAATATTACTACTATCGTATCTCCTCAACTTAAATTTTCACCAATATATAAGTTTTCGGAGAAAAACAAATAATAAATTAGGTAACATACTAAACATATAGCTCAAGCTTTTATGACGTCTAGTTTATCGTATGGAATTAAAGTAAAATTTTTGAAGCTGATTTAATTTAATTTTATTATTATATCATCAATCTCACGAGTAGACATTTAATCGAAATAAGAAAAAATCTCAATAACTCAATATTTGAAATTTGTCTATCAACTGTCAAAATATTAAAAAAATATTAAATATTTAAAGATAGCATAAAAACTAATAGAATATGTATAACAAATATTAATGGATAACAAATAGTATATTATATAGAATAAAAATATATATAAATTTTTGTATATTATTATAAAATAAAATAATAGCAAAATATAAGTAATAGATGGATATTAATTTTTTTTGGAGAGAACCGATTATTATTCTTGTTTATATTATAAAATAAAAAATAAAAGAAACATATAAAAGTAGAATAGTAGTTTTGAAGGGAAAATTTGTTTATGACAATTATCCTACTTTAATATGTATATATATATATATATATATAAAAGATATCATCACTGGTCTATATATATAAGATATATCATCACTGGACTATATATGTACTTGTCGAGACAAATCAAATGAGTTACTTCTGTAATTAATTTTACGAAAACAATGCGAAGGAAATGCAAAGTCAGTGCAAGCTGTGAGTACGTGGCGAAGGCCGAGAGAAGAGTGTCCTCAAAATGAAACGTGACATGAAGCAACTTCTCCCCCACATCCGATTAATGCATCAATTTTTACTATAAATAAATAAATATATGCTGAAATTTAGCAATAGCTGAATAATAATCCACAATAATAACAAACAAAAATGGATACGTGAATGTGGCATGGCGGTGGAAGGAGACACGGTGGCGCCATCTCGCGGAGGATCAGAGTTTCCTTTCTTTACCTCACCTTTCTCTTCTGATTTATGGCATATCGCCGCGCAACCGCCTGGTACATGCCAACATCGACTGGCGCGAAACTGATAACGCCCACGTCTTTCCTGTTGATCTTCCCGGTTAAATAAAACTTCTCTCTAATTACTCCTTCATGTCTATGATTATTTATCTTATTAGCTCTCAGAATTATAGTACTTTATTATTTAAAAATGGGAAGGAAAGAGAAAGAAGCCATAAAAATAGGGTGTGTAGTGGGATTATGCTCCCCGTTTTCAGAAGGTTGCATATTAGTAAGGCTAATACTGAACAAGCTAAGTGACATTTTTGGTGGGTGCAGGAGTCAGGAAAGAGGACCTGAATGCGCAGGTGGAAGATGACAACGTACTGCGCATACCAGGTCAGAGAGTTGTCGAGAAAGAGGACGAAAACAACAAGTGGCACCGCGTCGAACGAAGCAGAGGTAGCTTCTCTAGGAAGCTCCGGCTGCCAGAGAATGCCATTTTGGACGGAATTAAAGTGTGAGCTTGAGCATGGAGTCTTGACAGTTACTGTACCCAAAAAGGAGACGCATGACGCTCCCAAGAATATTAGATACATAGATGTTGCTTAAACAAGTTCAAACCTTCTTGTTTCCCTTCGACATGTCTGATAATATGAATTAGAACAAAAAATCAAAATCAAAATCATTACCATTAGTAATTTGCAGTTACTGGGTGTGGGTGTGTAATCCGCGGGAGAAAATAGCTGCAAAAGCATCCATTTTTGGCTTCCTCAGGGACAATCCAATCTCTAAACCACCTTCAAATTCTCTGGATTTGGAAAGAGACATGGCTAATTCTCCATCAATCGATACGGATTCGAACTTCTTGGGTTTTCCCCACCCGTAATCCGACTCATATAGATCGAACTTGGGCGATCCGGCTACCCCGCAGACTCGCTTCGTTGCGAATTCCTCGAATAGCGACACCCATTTTTCAGCATCTTTCAGGATTTCATCCTTTTTGTTCGCCTGTTTGGTGATGAGATCTGCAATTAGTTCGGCTGCGATGAGAAAGCCGTTCTCCCCCGTCAATTGATTATGTGCCGCACCTTTAAATACGATTCCTAAGCAATTTCCGAAGTAAGTTGGAGGTACTGGTGGATCTAGTCGTTGCCTGGCATCTACGGCGAAGCCGAAATGTTCTGGTTCCTCGCCGTCAACCTCCTCTTCACCGGTGGCGGCTGCTTTTATCAAACAAGTCCAAACATAGGCCGTTGTTACTGTAAAAGAAGACAAGTGAACTATATATGGTTTTTTGGAGGTAAGGAACTCCTTGAGCTTCCTGATATCAGAAGCCTGCAGAACATACGTGGTTCTGACCTTATTCGTCGGAAAATACGGAGGTGGAGTGCTAAACGTCAACATTTTATTCCAATACAAAGCAGCCAATCCAGATGGATCTTTTATCACAGATCTATCATAAAACGGAACAGAATCTCCTGCTAAAAATTGTTCGTCTCCCCCAAATTTTTGAATTGAACTCCACGCCTTGATGAATCCAACAATACTATTCGCGTCGCCAATTGAGTGGTGGTTAGTATAACCAACTGATACGCCAGCGTTTGGAAACAACGTTACTTGGAGAGCGAGAATCGGAATAACGTTTGACTCCGATTCAATCTTTGCCGGTGGCAGTTGAGAAACAAAAGCGTAGAAATCATCAGCGTTCCTGCTGTGATTCCCTGTAAGGTTATTGAAATCGGAACCTTCATTTGCTTGGGCAATGGTCAGAGAAACAGAATCCCCGGGCATGTAGCGAAACACAGGAATGGTTGAGCTTGTAAAAGGATATATCAAGTTTCCCGCTAACGGAGTGAAATGTTTGAGGGTTAGAGAGAGAGCTTCTTTGAGCTTTGGAACAACGGTCTCCACAAAATATGAAGTAGAACAGGGGAATTCATAGAAGAGAAGACGCTGAATTGGATGGAAATGTATCCAAAATATGTCGAAAAATGTCAGGGGAAGTGTTAGCTCGGCCGTCCCCTTCGGCCCAACACGGCAATGCTCAAGGTAGGTCGCCATTTTTCTGGATTTGGTGAGGTTTACTCTGTATTCAAGAAGGAATTTGTACCCTTTCTTTCCTTTGTGTGGTTGTATGTGTGAGGCGGGGAGATAAAGAACCCACAATAAAGACGCCTTGTTTGTTTGTTTTTTTTGTTTTGTTTTGTTTGTTTTTTTGCCCCCTTTGGTCCCACAACATTAGTTTGGTAACCATTTTAACACAAATTAAAAAATAACCGTTAATATAATTGAAATATTAAATATTAGTATATTCTTATATGTTTCATTAATTATTTGAAAATAGAAGTAGACCTTAGATATTTAATGTTGGATTTTTTTGGATATGAATGAAAATTAAAAATTAAAGACATTCGATAAAAAGTGTGTAAATTTACTTTCCCAATGTTTTTTTAATCTTTATGTAAAAAGCAAAGTTGACAAGATAACTGGAACGGAAGTATTTTTTTAGACAAACAAAAATAGTATATATAGAATTATTTTTCCAGGATGGAGAGGGTATAAAGAAGCATGAATTTTAATACATCATGTGAACCGCATGTGGCCACGAGACTGACTTTATAGTCACATTATATATTCAAAAAGAATAATTCTAAATGGACAAAAGTAGTGGCAAAAAAGATGATAAAATTGACAAGTGGCATAAGTGATTAGTGTCAATGTAAAAGTGATGTAATGTATCGAAACTTGAAAGACAGGATTGTGCCATGTGTCAATTTTGTAAGAATTTTTATATATGATTTTGTTCAAATAGCACAACTCATTTAAAAGCACTATGTGTCATTAATATCTACTAATGGAAGCCATTGCTAATTTTTCTATAACCAACATTTCATTCACTAAAGGAATTTGATATTATCCTTTGCTATATTTGGAGCAAAATCTGCCAAATATATATATACACACACATGCATATACACAAACAAGAAATCCTTTGCTATTATTATTATTATTATTATTATTATTATTATTATTATTATTATTATTATTATTATTATTATTATTATTTTGTTGGCCTAGTCTAGTATGCTTTTATGTTCCGCCAACATTTGTATCTTTGAAGAGATAGAAAATGAGATGGTAAACAGGAGACAGATGGTAGATCTCGGTTTGTACTCTTATAAGAAATTATAAACTCAATATGACCAGAATTAGTTCACGTTGAATTTTATCACGTCAAGTAGTATTCAGTTTTAGAAAGAAAATAGTATCCAATTTGTCATTCTAATAATCTTTTACGGGAATAAACAAGAGGAGGGACGCACGCACAAGAATCAGATGATGAATTTCTATCAAAACATGCAGCAAAATATAGCTTCTTGGATGGGATCTGCTTCAAACAAGTCGCCTGACATTTCTCGTTGGTGCAGGCCGGCGAGTTTACCACATGTATGCAAAATTCGTTCTACAATGCACCTAAAAATAATAAAGATAAAAAAATAAAAAAATTAAACCTTTTAAAAAGGAATATGCACAATAGAAGTGTTTATTGATATATATAACATGATGGAAATTACAGAAGAGAAATCGTTAAATTAAATCAATTGAAATACACTGAGGTACATTGTAAACTGTAGAGGCAAAGCAGCATTGAGAAAAACATTAACAGAGATGTAGAATTAGTTCTCATTTTTAACATTGTTTTCCAGTAGACTAACCTCACAAAGTTTATATAGCTGAATAATGGAGGATTCACGTAATTACTAAGAAATTAATTATAGAGGACCCTGGATAATTAATGCTGCGTTTTCTACAATTAATGAATAAATTCGGAAAACTGATGTAGAACCATCTCGCTGAGTGGTGATTTAATGATATGTAAAAATGGTTATCATCATTAGTGGTGATAAATCATTCTTTAGTCAAATATATAAAAGTAGATTTTATTATTAGTTTTTCTAGTTGAGCCTTATTCAACTATTGTTATAACTAGGCAAATTAAATAAGGATATATTGGTACAAAATTAATAATTTCCGTATAAAAGCAAAATCATATAATTCGGGAACAAAAAGAAAGAGAAAATTTTGCCAAAAAAACAAAAACAAGGGAACAGTTTATTACTGGTTAAAGCGGGTAAGGAGTTGCCACATGGAGTTTATTACTTATTATTATATATTATTATAAGAACAAAAATTTTGGAGAGACATGAAAATGAGATATAAAAAATTGACATTATCTATTTGGCAAAGTTTAATTAGGTGTTTAAAATGTGTCCGTCCATAGGATAGTTGTCTAATAAATTTGTACCAAATAAGAATGTCAGTTTTTATGTCATATTTTCATGCCTCTATAAAATTGTTCGACTTGTTTTATGGTAATCTAGTATCAAAATTCAAGAATATATACTACCCCGTCCCCAAAAGATAGATTCATTTTAATTTTTAGAAATATGAAGAAATAAGAAAAATTGTAATTAATTTTGTTTTAAAATTATAGTTTAATATTATTTCCTTAATATACCCTTTTATTTATTAAATATTCTGCTTTAAATAACACCATTTTGTTATTTACAACACACATTAAATAAAAGTATAAAAGAAAACTAATATTCAAACTATATTTTTAAAATAAAAGAAACCTATATTTTGATAGGGATAAAAAAGAAAAATTGAACTATTTTATAGACAAGCACATTACACGTATGCTATAATAATGCAATAATGATTATCTAACAGGCCAAACTCTTGAAATATCCAAATGGGTCGTACCTTTACTCCTTGGATGATCCCACAAATCTTTAATTTGCTCATGCATTCATTTTGTCCATTCAAAAATAATCTCAGAGCAAGATATGACGATGGCAATTTATCAATCACGTTTGCGGGTCGACTCTTGTGTCTATACAGTCATACAGTTACACAAGAAGTTTCTAAATTGAGTCGCCAATTTTAAGTTTTGGCAAATTGTTGTGCGTATACCAGCTATTGGAACAATATAGTTTGTCAATTTCTTTCTATTCTAGTATTCTGTGCTAGAGATATATTTTTATTATATTGTTAAACCAACGAAGAATAATTTCCGATCATCGTATTAGCGAACTTCAAGCAAATAATCCAAGAACAGTATTAATTGTTGCATTTCTGTTCCTCCCTAGTTTTGTGACACTTATGAGAAGTGTTGTTATAACGCCATCCCATCCTTTGTGGATTGAACCTAGGCACGCCAAAATAGAATAACGATGACAAGCGCAAAAGTGCTAGAAAATTTTTGTTGCTTCATATATTTGTATTAAAAAACAAAAACAAAATACACCAAATTTATTTCCACATTATTTATTTATTATTACATCGATGTTCAGTGCATTTGGTATGGATAGCCGTCAAGGGCCATATTCCAAACTTGTATCCTATTTTGGATTATTTGTAGGACTAATTGGAACAAAGATGAACAGGCGATTTGCCAGCGTGACAACCTAATTTTCTATCGTAAACCCCAATCGGCCTTTCTTTTTTTTTTTTTGAAAGACAAATCAGAGTTATTTTAATTTATGAAAATTAATTAGATATTCTTACTCATTTTGGTAATTGCAGGCTTCCATTGCCAAAGTGGGACATACAACAGCGAGGTGAACTGGTGAAGATACGCACAAAGAGAGGCATCCCAGCCCTGAACGTCTAATCCATGTTTCCAGATGACATTTCTTGAACGATTGATAGATAGCATGACGTCTCTACAAATAACGCCGTCTGTATTCTTCTAAACCGCATGAACTTTTGCCTATGAATTTATTGAACTCGCCATTAATTAATGGATTAAAGAAAATAGAGTCTCCACCAAATTGTTTTCCCTACTGAAGAGGGGCCATCTTCCACTGCTACGTAAAAATTACAAACCCGCAAAGACAAGCGGCACAGTTAAAAAAAGACATGTACGTAAACTGATTTAGTATGGAATCCTCCAGCTTCTCAATCCCCTTAAAGCTTAGTATAAATGCATACTTTCACGAGTAAGATGAAACATCATGGACATAAGTTCATAACTTCTCCTTCCTGTCCAATCATACCCTCCCCAAAAATCTATCTTCACAAAATCAATTCTTCAAAAATACAGATCGGACACCCTCTTAATTCCATTATCTATGAGTCTAATACAGAAGAGCACATCTAGCCCAAATTCCCATCCTAAAGTTTGAGAGATCTGATCATGACTAATAAAATAATGGCTTTCTAATTGCTATAGAACCACACAAAAGAAAGGAGGAGACACACAACTACCAAGAATGGAATCAGTTAAAACCAAGTAAAATAAAGGAATCAGGATCTCATGCAAATCACTAGACTGCAATTAAAAAATTCACATGACAATTTGTTTTGCAATGCAAACCTGTTTAATATAAACACTCGATAAGATGTACTATCTCCATTTCTTACCAGATTTGCACAAAAATTTACATATTCAAAAATTTTCGCTAACTTCAGGTAATGAAGCAGAACTCCGCATTTACATATTTGCCAAGTGTCAATTGTTAACAGTTACATAAGTACCAAGCAGCACCCACAAGATAGCACACATTACTCCTAGTAATGATAAGCATAAGAAACCACTCCTAGATTTGCCTGAAGATCTTGAAATTGCAGAGGTATTACCTGCCGCAAGATTCAGATTTCTGGCATTTATTCTTAACCTACTGAAGCTAGACATACGCTCAAAAGCTCTATTTACCAAAGCACTTTCTGAAGCTGAAGCCGGAGTAGTGGGGATAGACTCGACAAAGTCCCAGAGAGCAGAGGAGAACCATGAGTGGTTAACATCATCTGGTTCACCACCTGGATTTTGATTTGCTCCAGTAGAATGATTGACCGGACCGCTTTGATTTTGATTTTGGGGAACGATACCTAAACAAACCAAACATCACTTGCATTACAAAAAAAGTCTATGACTACTAGATCAAAAGAAGAGCTCTTGAAGCCGGCTAAAATTCCCCCATTTCCCACTTGGGCACGAGAGATTTTGCCATCCATCAGGCCAAGAGCTCTCTGAGTTTTTGTCAAAGAAAAGAAAAAATGTTATACAGATCATCATCTATAGAGAGATCATGGACACATTTGTGACTGCTCAAAAAAGCATCACTCAAATTTCCAATCACTTTAGTACCTGAATCTAACAGAGGTAGCAACCTCCCATTTGCTTCTGCATCAGATAAAATATTGGATATTTGCTCATCTGTCCACAACTGGGAACTGATATCACTTGCACCATTTAATTGTGTTTGCAGCTGATAAGGTCCAACTCTAGTCTCAAGACTGTTCAGATAAGAGGTTGAGTTCGGGTTCATAACTCCATTATCAGAGTTATTCATATACTGCTGGGAAACCTGCAAAGATTCAGCATGTCCTGCCTCACGAAGGAACATTGGTGCATCGTGATAGAGATCAAGGTCACTCAAGCCATCAAACCCATCAAATTGCAGATTCTCCAACTGGTCCAGAGGATTTTCAAGACTGTTCAAGGTAGGCTCTGGACCAATAAGGTCATTCATTTCAAGAAAATCTTCAAGGAAATCCTCCTCCTCGTTCGCAATAGGCTGTCCACTCTGACCCTTTGGAGCAGAATTGACCTCAGGAACCTCTTGAATCCGTAACTGGGTAGTTCCTGACTGAGTGCAGTCTAAACTGGCTTGCACATTGTGTTGTTCAGAGCATTGTTGGAACGCTATACTTCTTGAAGGTAAACTTACATGTCCCACAGAGTCCTCAAGTATGGTACTTTGAGTTCCGTCCTCGCCAGTAAACTGCTCCAGGGCACCGTCGATGAAAAAATCAAGAGGCTGGACAAGTATGGGGTCTTCTGCTATTCGGTGCATGAACTCCTCAAGGTCATTTAGTGGAGACTGCATTTGGCAATTAGCCTGAGTATTATTTGCAGGCAGGATTTCATTTGCAGGCTTTACCAGGTTCTCCTGGTCAACAAGTGCTTTGGCATCTAGTTCATCACCAGCCCAGTCCTCCTCCCTAAAGGGTGCCCCATACTGCTCACCATTTTTGGGACCTGGACCACTCTTTTTGTAAACCTTGTATAGTGCATAATAATCCTTGGCATTTTGGCATCTTTTCAGCTCCTCCTCATCCATGGTATACTCGTGCATCACCCAGTCTGTACGTTCTCCACTAGGAGCACGACCTTTGTAGAAGACTAGAGTCTTCTTTACCCCAACAGCACGTGAACCACATGTGATTAACCGATCCTTCCCAGTAGCTTTCCAATATCCATGCATTGTTGCTCGATTGGACCTTGCTCCGTTTGGATACTTCCTATCCCTGGGGCTAAAGAAAAACCATTGCCTGTCTCCCGTTTTCAGCTTGGATATCCCTGCATTTCAGATATGTGAAAAAATGGTCAATAGTTAAATCATGTTTAATCTCACTTAATCACATTGAAGAAACATTGCGTTAAGCTTCAGACAGAAATTAATATCTTAGCAACAAATCAATGTACAGGATGTGCTTTCATTAAGGGATTCAGAATTACAGAAATCAAGATACAGTGAATCTACTAAATTATAGTCTATGTGCCTATGTGGGTGAACATAAAAACATAAATATGAGAATCAATTACCTTTTTCAATAATATGTCTTAAAGTTGCCACTAATTTTTAACTCAAATCAAGATAACACATTTCAATAAATCTATTAATTAAACCGAACGCAATTCCTGAAAGAAGTTGAAATATATTGATAGAACTCACTCATATATCCAAACTGATCACACGTCGCGTTTACTTTTGATCTAATCAACATTGAAAAATCTAACTGATTTGATCAGATATACAGAAAACAAACTGAAATAGATAAGACTATCAGCAAAAACAGGTCGAACTCGGAACGATCAGATAGCAAAGTCAATATTCACATACCCGTCTAAAATCGCATCAAAACTACAAGTACACAACAATTAACAGCAATCAGCACGAGAAAATTTATTGGGTAGGGAAAATTTACCAGGCAAATCTTCTGGGTCCCATTTGTAAACATCGGTTTCGCCGATGACATCAAGAAGGTGCCGTCTCCGGCAGATCTTCCTCTTTAAATAGTAAAGCACTAACTCTTCATCCGTTGGGTGGAATCTGAATCCCGGTGGAAAAATCCCGTCTCCTAAACACCCAAAACCAGAATCCATTGTCACCTTCATCTTCTTTCAAAAAAGAACAATAAAATTACCTGGGTTTTTTAAGGAATTGGAGAGGATTTTCGATGTGGCTGCTAGGGAAAACCTAGCAGATGAGGGTGGGCGGACAAGGGAGGCTTTGGTCAAAGGAGAAAAATATATGATGACTTAGTGAGCAAGAAATTTCTCGGTATCTGGGCTTTAGTGGCAAAGGGCCGTGTTCCGGTGCTGATGATGTACACTGAACTTCGAGCGGGGTGCTTTTGAGTCAACAATTTTTTATTTTATACTTTTTGATTTTATTTATTAGTTAGTGAAGGAAAATTGAGAAGTCTCTGCTGCGTTGCGTGCATTTTGAATTTTGACCTAGTCGAAAATGTATAATAATTGGTCCATTTGGCTGCCAATTACAATCAACTTCGTCATTACTCGTTATAATTAATTATTTGTGCCACATGTCTAAAACTATAATCAAAAGTTTTATTATTATAATATATAATTGATCATCAAACAAACTTTTTTATTTGTGAATAATGTTATTTTTTTAAACTAGTTATAAGAATATGCGCTGCACGTTGTATGTTACAACGAGTATTTTTGAAATATAAAATTTTCATTATAAAATTTAATTAGGAATGTACTTTTCTATACACATTATTATTTTTTTTTGTCAACATTACACATTTTTGTCTTTTGCTATCTGATTTTACTAACACTTTTGTTATTTACATTGAAACCTCACGTAAAAGCGCATCATATAGTTTTCTATTTGCGAAAATATGCTCTAGAAGACATATTCCAACATGAGGTACAGCTTGTCATCGTACCTCATAGCAAAGCAAAGACTGGACTTAATGGGATTTAGAGGAAAAAAACTTGTTTCCCAACATGTTTTCCTACGATTTTATTTCTGCATGAATAACATTTGTTCCAAAATCACGACATACCTTTACATTAATTTTGTTTAGAATACACATATTTCCCTTAATTTGGTTGCTTTTTCAGTTTGAAGATTTATTAGTAAATAACTAATAGTACTTGTAGATAGAGTTATCTCGTCTATTGAAGTAGATTAATGCTTAGTATATTTACATTTAATTTTAAAGCAATCATATGAAATTCAAAATACTACCTTCACACAATTACTTTAACACTGAATGTAGCAACCACCAGCTACTCTCCAATTCTTGCCCTCATTCTCTTCTAAATCTCCCCATAGTATCAGTTTAACTGTTTCAGTGTTGACAATAAACACATAATTATGCAGTCATACTTCGATATCTCAAATGGAATTATATCATCAATTTATTCCATTTGACCGTTTCTTGTGATAGTGATTTCAATCTCATTGTATACGTTCTAAAAGTTTAGATTTATTTGTCTAATGTTTCCATTTTGAATTTTGTAAATATTCCTTTTCCGAATTGCATCACGAAACATTTGAATTGTGTCATTTGGATTGTTAGCCTACAAAGGCATAAAAAGGAATGAGTTAGATGGAAAAGAATTGCTAAGATAATAATATAGCGATTCTAAATATAAACTAAAAGTATTATTTCTCCATCCATTAAAATCAAATTTTGAACTTAAATGAGACCTTTTGTATTCGTGTAGTTTTCAATGGAACTTTTACAAAAGGATGAAAACTTTGATGCTCAATTCTTGATCATATGCACTCAATTCCTTTATTAGCATACACTACTCTTCTTTTTTAGTTGACCCCAACAAATACATCTTGATAGAAAACGGATTCAAACTAAGCTTTGATTGAATTGAAGGAAAAATATAAATTGGATTTGTGTTTCAATATTATTATTGAATTTATTTAGATTTTGATCATCAATTTATAGTAGGTGAAGTATGCATGAAGAGATGAGATATGAGCGTTGATATGCTAGACAATTACATCACATTGAAATGATTAATTGTAGGATAAGTGCATGAAAGTTATGAACTTTTTAATATTATTAAATTAGATTAAATATAATAATCATTTTATAACATTCATTCTTCTTGATTATGGAATTTGAATGAAATTAAATATATGTTAATTATTTTTTTAAAATAAGTTTTCATAATAAATTTTCATGTATAATATATACATATTAAGAAGTAAATCAATATTAAAACAAAAATACAAAAATAAATCAATGTTGTACCAACTTTATTCATGAATTTTACACATTGAAATATAAATCAAGATCAAAATATAAAAATATATATGTCTTTTCATTTTGCTACATTTCTAACATACAAAATTAGCCTGAATTGAAAGCGTAATACAATCTTTTTTATCATTGATCTCATGTCGAAAAAGCATAACGTAATTGCAATATGACATTAAAGAAGAAAAATGATCACAATATGCATTAACTAAAAAAAATTGCACGATTTTTAACGTCTAGGTCTTATTTTGCACATTTTAGATTGGTAGATACAAAAGTTAACGACATCGTCTCTAAATAAAGCAAATCTCAACAACACCGTCTCCAAATAAAGCAAATCCCGTGCTTAAAATTTGTATTTTTAAATTTTTTTTTTTTTGCACGGGGATCCTTGCATATTTTTTTAGAATGAAATACACTATCATCGGTTAGATGGGGGAAATTATCACCATTGAGTTTGTTTTCTGGTTGGAATTTTGAAATGAGGTGCTAGATAGAAGGTGCTAGATAGAATTTTGTAGTTTGATTGAATTAGTGATGCTAAATTAATTTGTATAATAAACTAGTGGAGTGTAATAGTATAGTGAATAAATAGAGTGAAATAAAGGTAATAGACAGCATAGGAATTAAAGAAAATAAGTCGGTGCAAAGGTGGAATCCGAATGTTTTACATAGATTCCACCTTTTATATGTTAGTAATTAGTGATTAGAGAACTATGAATTTTTTTAATTAGATATTGAATTATGAATATGTGTATATTTCCACATATTCATGATTATCTCTACCCATCATCTACTAATGTAAAAATACTAATTATACTGAAAACTGATTTCTAGTTTAAAAATAAATAGCATTACTCTTTATTTTGTGGCAAAAAAGATGCATTAAAAGAATGTAGGATGTATATATATATAATAGTATTACACATTATTGATAAAAATAGAAATATTTTTTTAGCTGAGAATAAAAATAGAAATATTTTGAATGCATCTTTAATTGACAGACCAAATATACATGCATTAAAAATTTGAGTCGAGGTTGATCTAACAAAAAATTAACAAATATAAACTTGTCGTCCTAACATATAAGTAACTTGTATAATCTAACAATATATGTTGTATAACTTATTCTGATAATTACTCTAATTTGCCTAGAAAGTTGTCAAAGGATCTATGAAATGGTACAATAGATTGCCTTTTTCTCAACTTTTCAACACAAGGGACAGACAAAAAGAAGATGAGAAATGCGATGGAAAATATCATCAACTGGATCATGTTTTCTTGTTCAAAATAGAAGGCCTCATATCCTCCATATATATATTTTGGTGGGGGTGGTGATGGGGTTGGTACGGTTGAGTAACCTCTTTTGTGATCTTTGAAAGTACTAAGAGCATTTCTAGTATTTTTAAGAAAAAATTTAAAAGTGATGTTATTTAGTACAGTGGTGCTTGACACTATATTAACGTGGCACTAAATAATAAGTTAAATCAAGTGGGTTTTTTATTTAACATTTTAATTTTACTTATCATTAAATGTCACGTCGGTTGACATCTAAACTGGTGCTTAGTACTATATAGTATTATTCAAAATTTAAAGGTTTTTGTTTCAACCAGCGAAAGTAAATAGTGTATGAGGTATTATGGAAAAATAAAATAAAAGAGGGACCAAATTTGGCGCCTTTTTACTGAATTCCCCATCTACTTTTCCTTTCAAAATGTATATGTATATTCACTTTTGTGAAAAATTGAATATCAATTGTATTATTAAAAAACAAAAATTGAATATCAATTATATTATTAAAAAACAGCAATGGCAAAATTGCTCATAAAGAATAAAGTTACAAAAGATTAAAAAAAAAAAAGAAGCTCTAACACTATAATCACTAAATTTTTCCCCGCACTTGTCCCTTTAACTTTTTTTTCTTTAACATTAGAATTGCTGTAATGGAACCTTGATTTTTGTTTGTTTAAGTATACCGTGCCTTGAAAGATAAGAAGTTTGTCCTACCTTATTTCTAATGTTTCATGATAGTACCACCACACGGATGGACAATTGTCATTTTCTTCTACCATACAACATGATAACGAAACAAAAATGAAGATAGGAGGAAAAAATTCTTTATTTCAGTACAATTTGAATATTTGATGATCGTAGGAGTGAAGATAATAACTTGAACCTAGATCAAATAATTTGATAAGGAGATACTTTTAGAACAAGATTAATGTTGGGGGGAAAAAGCCAATGTGAAAAAACTAGGGGGAAAAAACCTATTTTCAAATAATGTGTAGGGGAAAAATTGGAGGGAAAACATACTAAAAAATTTGTTTATTTTTTAAAATTATTTTTACAAATTATTTTGTCATTTTTTTGTATACAATTTTGTTTCAAAATATTATTTTTTAAATTTATTATATATATTTTTTAGGGAATAAAGTTGGAAATGGGGGCGGGGCTCCCCAAAATGGCATTTCCCCCCTCCTTTCCCCGTACATTATTTGATTTTCTGTTTTTTGGGGGAGGGGGGCTCAAATTAATTGTGCTCTTATACTACTAATACTACTAAAACAAATTATTTGATTTTGTGGGCTTTTCTCCCCACATTAATTGTGTTCTTATACTACTAAAACAAACCCGATTGGTCAAAAGGGGCAAAAAAAAAAAAAAAAAACTTTCTTATGAGTTTGAACATAAAATATAAAATACTAATTCTCAAACTGTCACTAATATGAACTTGTATTTTTATATATACCTTCTTGGTCAAATAGCCCATCCGTTAGCTAGGACTCGTTCTATAAAGTTTGAGGAGGGGTGTTTAATTCTAATTATAATTTTTGAACCAAATTCCCATTATAATTTTGTTCATATTAAAATATTTAAAATATGAATTGTAGTGATTACCTGAGTTGCATGAAATATAGGGTTGCTATTGAGTACCTATTAATATTGGTGAGCTTGTGACCAGGACAACATTATGAATGTCAAATTATAATGCGAATCAAACACGTTTCTAGTCAAACTAATTGCTGCATAAACCACACAATTAATTTCCGGTTCATCTTTTACAACCAATTATAATGTAATGAGTTTAATTACGTTAGAAATATTACATGACACGAGTGAACAATTTTTAATAATGTCGTGTAACTTAATTACTATAACTAAACTTTATTATAATGAATTATATACATTGATCGCCAAACGAACAAGTGTTCAAATAAATGATCTCATAAAAAATACTTTGAGATTTCGAAAAAGGGAGGAAATTACCAAAAAAAAAAAATAATAATCCTATGTATTTATATAACTGAAATGTTGTAGCCATGCAACTCATCATTAGGGAATCAATTCCTTCCGTTTCAAGCTCCTAAAACAATTTCGATGTTTATCAAGATAATATTCTATAACAGTACATGATATATCCTTATCCACGAATGAAGCTAAGCAAACATCTGCTTGTCATAATTAACTACATTATTTCACACAATGAACATGTTCATTCAAACTCATGGTTTCCTCCTTTTTAAAAAGCCAGTACCCCCTATCTCTAGTTATTCTCCTTAGCAGTTATATTTCCATTTTGAAACTATTTCACTTTAGAAGCGGAAAAAGTATTGTCAGCATTTTAATTCTCGAACATTAAATTTGGATGCATATTGATGGTATTATGATTAGATATAAGGTGAATTATATTGGTCACTCGGTAGAGAGTTAATTAATAGCATATAAGGAGGCTCCAAAACAGATATAGCTTAAACTGATCTCTACTGTTCATTATGTCGGTATGTCATCAACCTGACTCACTCAAATCCGACATCCCTAATTAATTCACACTTTTTATTTAGACTACATTAGATCATCCGAGATAACTGATAATACTTATACTCTCATATTGTAAAATTTCTCTGTCTAAGCACAGTATCGTTCTCCTTTGTCCTTTCTAGCACACTGGGCCAGAGTGTATCACCATTTTTACTCTCATTTCATAATGACCACAAAAAACTCACTCAAATTATGATACAAAATATATATATATATATATATATTCTCACATTTCCACTCCTCATGCTAAAGTTCAAATTCTTTCTCTTCAAACTTCTTAGCTTCAATCGGGAACCTGATCAATATGTGCATTGTTAAGTTAGAGGAGTGCTACTTGTACATTTGTACACATCTCAAAATTTATCATTTTAAGTAAGATAAGACTGGACTTTTTTTTTTTTTAATTAACAGGAAGATAATGCACATATACGGCATGGTAACACTACATGTTATTTAACAAAATCATAGTAAGACTATAGATATATTTAAATAAATATAAATATGTGTATAAATTTTATACACATTATAGGTACAAGTATTGGGTGGGTGTGGTAAGAATCAAACGAATAAAATGATGTTACATAACAAAAGTTTTAAATCAAGCCCAATTTAAATTTAAAATGGTTGCCAAACACATTGGATTCTCGTCCGGGGTTAGCTTTTGCATCGAACGGGGGACAGCACAAAGAAATATCTAATATCTTTAGAATTTAGATATTTGAAATGAGAAAAAAGGTGGTGAAAAAATTATTTATTTTTTATTTATTCAAGAAAAAGAAAATGAGAAAAAAGGGGTTTAAATGCATAAATTATGAACAATTATTTGCTCACTGGCTCTGGCTGGCTGCCTCCCTTGCTTTTCTCTTTCAGGCGAATCTTCTTGGATCATTTGCTCAAAATTTCCTCGAAGAATCTCATAACTGTCACCACCATCACGATATCTACATTCACTCCTTACATCAAATAGATACATCTGTAAATTCGTATGCACATTCTTCTCATAACCACAGATCTGCGCAGCAATTTTACATACTCCGCCTGTTCTGTCATCTTCATGTAATGTAAGTCTCAATTACATCCTTCGAAGCTTCAAATTGTCACGGATTTGTGAAATTACTTCTGGGTTTTCATTATTATTTTTTTGGGTTTAGTGAAAATATTAGTGCTTTCCGTGCATCTGTTGAATCATAACTTATAATTCATTTACGTAAAATAAGCTCATTGTTTTACCTGGATTTTATTGTATCCCCTCTAGGCATAGCCTTCCGCCTTTCGGGAGTACATCTGAAGTGTGTTATATGTACACACCACATCGCTGCTTAAGTGCATTGTTTAAATTTCAAAAGTTCAATTTTTTAAGAACATAAAACCCCCTCCTAGAGAAGACTTTGTGTGATTTTTACATGTATATATGAGCTCAATTTTGGTTTAGAAGTTAGTATTTAAGCTTTATGATATGATATTTCACTTGTTCTTTACTTCTTCTGCTTGTGTTTTGGGACATTAGCATTTACACCTTATTATTATACAGTACTCAGCACAAGTTTATTTGTTCAAATGGATCAATTGACATAGCTATAAATTTGTGATATCATGTCTTGAAATTCAGTATTTTATGTACTTTTTTGTAGGGTGTATCTGATGTTCAACGTGTGCTTATATTGAACATCAGCAGAAAAGTTGAAAATTTGGGTTGGAGAAAAGAAAGAGATAGGATTTGGAAAAATGGTGTTGTGGGATAATTATGTAAGTGATGAATCGATGGGAACATTTGCCCCAATCGTGGTGTACTGGTTGTATGCGGGTTTTTATCAGTTGTTGCCACCTCTAGATAACTACAGGCTGCATACCAGAAAAGAGGAAAACGAGAAAAATTTGGTTCCACTGGGGGCTGTGATCAGAGGCGTTCTCCTTCAACAACTTGTTCAGGCTGTTGTGGCTCATTTACTCTTTTTGGTAAATAATTACATTTACGCTTATTAATAAATGTAATGACTTTGAATTCCTTAATTCGGATTTTCCATTGCCTCAGTAAGTGAATCAACAGGATCATGCTAAAATATATGCTTAATGTGAATATACACCAGTAAATGAAGAACTATTTATCAATCAGGGATATAGTGAGGGAAGGGTTGTTTAGGCAGCTGGGTCTGCTTACATGACTCAGAGAACTGCTGTCACAAGACTGATTTACTGTAGAAGAGGCAGAGATATATCAAAATTAACATTGTGTAGTGGTTGAAAAAGATTTGGTCGAATTGGATAAGATAGGTCAAACTAAGCGTATGTTGCTGGGCCAATAACGTGTAGACATAGGATTTAGTTTATTGAATAGTTGTTTTTGTAGAATTTTAGCGACTCCGTGTGCATGAGTGACAATCCTGTGATCTTGGCTGAAGTTGGATAATTTATGTTTGTCAAATGTATGCATGCTGTCACAATACCATGTGTATAACTCTGTATGGGAAACTTCACATTCTTACAGATCTTGGGGTGTTTGCTGTGGGCCAACTCTTGTGTTTTTTTTTTTTTTCCTGATTAGTAAAGGAGCCTTCTTTTCTCTGTTTTCCATTTTTCTCGGATTCCTCTTTATCATATTGTACCATTTGCTCTTTAGATGGTATAAGTTCCATGTATCTAAATATAAAAATTTCCAAGTAATATAACTAATATCCCGCTTGTTTTTGACAAGCTGTAGTTTGCTTTGCAAATGAATGCAATGCCTGTGCTTCTAGAATTGACAGTTTATTAGCTTTTCCACTGGTCTGAAATAAGCCCATCATGTTTAGAGCCCCTTTCCAACACATTTCTGTTGAAGTCTGCGCGCGCACGCCATTGTAATCTTGAATTTTATGGATTTTATCTTGCTTGCTGGCTGGAGAATTTGACGCATTGATCAACCTATTGTCATTACCGTTTTCCAGTGAGGAAATTTGCTTCCTTGATTTTCCAATAGTACTCTTTTTACATATGCTTTTCTTTATTTGAGGTATTAGAGCTATTCAGTACCATATGTAAGGTTGCCTATTGCCAAAACAAACACTAATAAGTAACTATAAACCTAGACCTGTGGATATAGGTTTAGTAATAGATATATTATGTATCATCTAAAATGACCCTTAACTTTGTTTTGAGCTGGAAATTATCTTAGCCTTCTGGGGATGGCAATGACTAAATAACGTGCACGCTCTTCCTATTTAATTAATATACTCCCTCTGTCCCATTTATATGGTCCTTTTTTCATATTGAAAAGTTATATTACTTTACTTATATACCCCTATTTAATACTTGAATAACGCTATTTGGACACAAGGGAAGACAAAAATGTTGACAACGGGGGTTCAAAATTACCTTATTAGCGCTGCATATTATTTCACTAGTTAGGATAGAGAACATAGGATAATAAGGTAAACTTTTGCCTTTTTTGTCATGATTTTTGTCAACTTGCTGTGCCAAATTGATTAATTCTTAATACTTTAGTTATAACTATCAATTTTGTATTCACCTCATTAAATAGGGATATATTAGGAACATGGATCACAAAATTTGCCTTTCTAATACATTTCTTTTGTGAAAAAGTAAAGCGGACGATATATTTGCGATGGAGGGAGTAGTTACATGTTTCTGAAGACTATAATTTGGAACATCAGCAAGGAGGGAAACACTGGAGTTCTTATCTAGGTTGAGACTGGTGCCTAAATTTTGCATTATTCCACTTAATTGCTTCCTCTTGGATGTTCAATTCCAGTCAAGAGCCAGCATCCAGTGCTCTTCTTTGCAATGATAGAAAATGGATCAGCAGAGCATATTCTTAACTGATTCTGCAACCAAACACCTCTATTGGTCTTGAAAGGTTTGTCTGAGAGTGCAAGTGGAACGATTTGTGTCTTCTGCTTATGTTTTCTTTCCGCATTAGAGGGGGAATGGAGGGAAGACTTCTCAAGCTAATGCTTCCAGCTTAATGTGCCATTTAAGCTGGATATCCAGTAAAGGAATATGGAAGATATGCTCCTCCGTATTGTCGTTAATAAGAGTTCTGATTTTGGTAGAGAAATTTAGAAGAGGGAACGTTAGACCAAAATTGACCTGAAATGTTGTGGTTCCTCAGAATCTAGTTTCTATTGATCTAGCAATAAATAGAGTGGATCTGTGAGAAGGAGCCCTCTAGTTATCCCGAAATTTGTTGGGAATAATGCTTCATTTATTGTTATTGTAAAAATTATACTTAAAATTTTGTTACTTCTCATTTCTATGTTAAATTCAAAGTTGCACTCTCCTCAGACTCCTAGTTTTTGTGAAAATGATACTGCTTAATTCCACTTGCTACAGATAAATTTTTAAAGATGACGTGTTTTTCTCATCAAGTAGTCATTCTTTGATTTTCTATTAAAAGATCAGGCGTCGTGTTTTAGAATATATATATATATATATATATATTTTAAAAATCTTATCCTTAGGAAATCAGCAAAATGCAGTACTTGTTTTACTTGGGCTCAGTTTTGTTCCTGAGCTTGCACCGTTGGCCTTGATGGCCTGCTTAGTACACAAGTTACTTGAAAAGGGAAGTCATTTTATATGGGAACAAATCAAGAAATTATCCAACGTCCATATTTTATTTTTGAGCCGAATTCACAGATAAATGATCCCCTTTTTTTTTTTTGTGTGATTTAGAACTGCCTTATACAGCTCTGTTTTTCGTTTTATCATTTTATGGATTTATGTAGTCTTGTTTAAAAGGCCAAAGACTAGTATGCACTCTGCTCTTTGCTCATTGCATCTTCTTATGATGGGACCAACCTCTGCAACCAAAGTTGGGTTATGTTGCTCTTTTTTGCAAGTACACTGTCTTCTACAGTATAAGACGATGGAATAGTGAAATCAAATTCCTTTTCTTACCTAATGAACTTTCTTTTATATCTTGGTGTTTAGCTATTTTGTTTTCCAATTTATCCTACGAAAAACTATTCTCTGTATGGATTACACTGGGTACAGATGGGGAAGTTCTAATGTCAAGTAGGTCTTGTACGTGCATATATATTATTCCTTTTATTTGGTCTTCAGCTTTCGCCAGGAGCTTAATCTATTTGACAGTGACAAGGAAGCTGTTGTCTCAATCCCCCCCATCATCTCTTCAATGAGCATGACTTTAAGCTAGTTATTTTCCTTTGTTTTCCTCTCAACGATAACCAGAATATATCCATGTTTTTAAAGTAATTTCTTCCTTTATATCTTAAACCTTATGATCCAAGTCATTTGTTTAGAATAATAGTTGAGAGAAAATTCTGAATGCATATTGACCAACTGAATATTTTAACTCATAGATGCCATAGGTGGCTTGTTCCCTCAATTGAATACATCGGTTGTCTCAAGAATCCTTTTGTCATCTTTCTTGTTCGTAACTTGCATTTTATGGGGAAGTATAGGAAGTGAGAGTGTTGTATTTTTCAATCACATGCCCCAAGAAATTGCGTTAGTTAATCTTTCTGTGCTTTTTCTTGTTTTCTCATCTATGGGAGCCTAAATTCCATTTTATGTGTACAATCACAGATGATGCGAATAGCATGAATAGTTTTTATTCATTATTATTATTTGGCTCAAAGCAGGAGCTAATAAGGAACATCCTCCTCTATTTTCCTCAAAAAGTTTCCTACTTATTTTTTCAACTTATTGGTGTAGGTAACATCTAATGCAAGTTCTTCGGGCGTTACAGTTCAGCCTTCTCTTGCTATTCAGGCTTTGCAATTTGCTATAGCTATGCTGGTCATGGATGCATGGCAGTACTTTGTGCATCGCTACATGCACCAAAACAAGTTCTTGTACCGACATATCCACTCTCAACACCATAGGTTGGTCGTCCCTTATGCCATCGGTGCACTTTACAATCACCCACTGGAAGGTCTCCTACTCGACACAGTTGGTGGCGCTATCTCTTTCCTCGTCTCGGGTATGACTGCACGGACTGCTGTTTTCTTCTTCTGTTTTGCCGTGGTCAAAACTGTTGATGATCATTGTGGTCTTTGGCTGCCGGGTAATATCTTCCATCTATGTTTCCAAAACAATACCGCATACCATGACCTTCATCACCAACTCCAGGGTACAAAACACAACTATTCCCAGCCGTTCTTCTCCATCTGGGACAAATTGCTTGGCACATATGTGCCATATAGACTTGTAAAGCGACCCGAAGGAGGTTATGAGGCAAGGCTGATAAAAGACTGAGGGTATAGTGACTGTAAAAGTGTGTTTGGTTTGCGATACTGGCATAACTAGCTAGTGTAATGAAACAAGATTTTAGCACATCTCTCTTTCTATTTAATTTGTCGTGGAGGATTAACTTTGAGTTGTGCCATTCTTGCTTGAACCTGCAGTATGTTTGTCCTTGAAAGCTCTGTATTCTAGGGGTATCCACAGTTTGGCATTTCAAGTTTTTCTTTTCCCTGTTATTCTCCACTATTTTCCTCTTTCATTTCAATACATTCTGTGCCACAAATTTTGGGAAAAATAATTCGATTATTTCAGTACAATAAACACCATATGGAAAAAGAAAAGAGCATCTTCACCAATAATCTCTGCAAGAGCAAAGCCCCTTCCTGAATCTATGGAACCGAGTTCGATCCCTCACTATAATTTCCCGCTCGTACAACTTTGAGATAAGCTTAATTACCGCATGACAATCCCCACAGATCCTAAGATTCTTGTTTACACTAATGGGGCTCCCATCACCAGTACTAATCAGACCAAAAGCTACAGCCAGCTTCTCACTGTGATAGCATAATGCATTCTCCTTCTCCTCGTGCCCTATATCGTGCAAGACATAATTAGTTTCTGGCACATACCCAAGTTCTCTAATTTTAAACCTGATCTCCTCAAGCTTAAGATATATCTCCCTCCAATCTGGATGGCTCTGATCACCGTTATAAAACTTGAATATCGTGCCATTGAGTTCAATATAGCTAAATCCTGGCACCTTTTTCACATCCCTATTCTTCATTGCCTCTCTTACCCTCCCTACATCATTCCACCTATTCTGTGCAGCATAAACATTTGACAACAATACAAAATCCCCACATTGACTTGATCCCATTTCAACAAGCTTTCTTGATGCCTTCTCTGCCATTTCTACATTCCCATATGTCTTAGAAGCCCAGAGCAGTGTTTGCCAAAGAACTGCATCAGGAAACATTGGCATCGAGTCTATAATATTGTATGCCTCTTCTAATCTCCCTGCTCGACCCAACAAGTCCACAACAGTGCCATAGTGCTTCACAGTTTTACTTACTCCACATTTCTCCATCATCTTGAACAATCTCACCCCTTCATCGACCAACCCTGCATGGTTGCACGCACACAATGCTGCCAAATAACTGACACTATCAGGTTCTGGCTTGAACCCCTCTCTAGCCATTAAGTTAAATAGCTCTAGTGCTTTCATTCCATCACCATGAATCGCAAAAGCCATAATCATCGTGTTCCATGTAATAAGATTGCTTGAACATCTCATGTCCTGAAACAATTGATATGCCTTCTCCACAAACCCACATTTTGCATACATGTCAATAATAGCATTGCATACAATCACATTCTGGTCCAAGTTTTGCATCCTAACATAATCATAAACTTTGTCACCCTCTTTGATGGCACCTAGCTGTGAGCAAGCGGAGAGCGCGCCTAAAACAGTGACCTCATTGGGCAACATTTTACATTGATAGTTCTTCCCTTCTCTCATCTTCTTAAACAATTCCAAAGCTTCGTGAGGTTTATCTCCCTCAGCCAAACCCAAAATCAATGCATTCCAACTAGCAATATCTCTCTTTGCCATTTGATCAAACAAATTGCAAGCATTATACAAGTTTCCACATTTAGAATATGCGTCAAGTAAAGTAGTCTGCAGCAGAACATCGGCGTCAAATCCAAATTTAACCACATGGGCATGCATTTGAAGTGTCTCGATCAAGGCCAATGCGCGAGCACAAGCTTTGAGAAAAAATGAGCAGGTGAGGGCGTCGGGCTTGCACGGGGCACGCGACATTGAGAGGTAGCACGTGGCTGCATTGATGGGGTGGTGGCTCTGAGCATAGCCTCGGATAATGGCGTTCCAGTCGTTGGTAAATGGATGCGGGACATAGTCGAAGATGACTACAGCATAAGAGAGGCTGCCGGCGGCGGAAGAGGTGGCGCAAAAATCAAGAAACTTTGAGCGGGAAGGGTATGATTGTAAAAGACCAGTGATTAGTAGGTGTGCAAGGAGTTGTTTGGTGCACGAAAAAGTGGTGCATCTGTGTAAGAGCGACTCAACATAGGCCATGAGATGCGAGGGACTCAGAGGCCTTCTACTCATAGCTTTTTATGAGAAAAATCTTTATTAGCATGATTGACCCTTGTAATAAATTTTAAAAAATAATTTTGGCTAATGTACGATTACATGGACTTCAGTTATTTAAAAAAAAAAATAATAGGCCAACAAATATTACACAATAGATTTTGTTCAATGTTCAGTTAAATTATTAGTGTTTTTGTTGTTAAGAAAATCAAAAAAATTTATCATCTTAATCTCTCTAATCAACAATAACACAATGTTTATATTGAGAATTGTTTTTTTTTTTTTTACACCTATTAGTGAAAATATGAGACACTTGGTGGTGTAATAATTTTTAAAATGTGTACAGTTAGATTAAAAAAATGAATAGTGTTCGTTCAAATGACCTCTTTTGTTAGTTTTTAAAGATTTGCGACAGTTACCACTAGAAATCAAAGGTTAAGTACTTGAGCTTAAAAAGTACAAAAGTTAGAGACCTCTATTCTAGAAAGAATGATGCTAACCATCTCATATGTGTCAACGTCTTGTGGGAGTAATTAAAGGTGACGAGATGTAATTTATTGAATTAAACTTATCATTTAATATCACATAATAACGATCATTATCACAACGGATAATGAATAGTACTATTCATGACCTATGTGCTGTTTACTCGAGTTTTGAGTCTATGTTATAGAAACACTATGTGTATATGAAGTATTCTTTTCTACTAATTTCTATAGCTCCACATGTGAATACATAAAATTAGTTGAGAGAAATGTGTCACATACAGAGACACTCAGTGTCTCCATATCAAAATTACTATTCACTCTAGAATAATTCTATATGGATAAATACGTAGACAAATGGGTAACAAAATAGAAATATGGTTCATTTAATTACCATTGATAAAAAAGTGATGTGATGTGTTAAAAAATAAAACAGTATAATGTGTTAATTTTATTTAAGTTTTTGTTTTTTTTCAGCCCTGACCCGCCCCGACCCGATAATGTATTGGCGTTCAAAGAAGAATCTAGACTTCTCCAGTAGAGCAATTGTATCTTTCTTCGTCGGTATATATACATAGACGACAGCTGAAGACTAGTTCAACGCAATTTCTAAGCACCTTTTTGCGGGGAAGACAATACCAGAATCAAGAGCAGAAGAGCAAAAATGAGGTACGTTGGTCGCATTAGCTCTCTTATTTTATGATTTCGATGGTCTCATAAAACCCTAGAATTTTGTGATTACAATCGCATATCTTTTTCTATTATTTTCCCTTTTTTTCTCGTAGGGAACTGATGACGTAGTCCTTCAGTGAACTTTAGATAGAGTGAAATTTAAAATTTTAATTAATTTGGAATAATTCACGAGTATGTTCAATGAGCCGAATTTATTGTTAGCCGACGTTTCTCTCTTCTTTGGATCCTTATACGTGCTACTCGACTAAATTTGTAGAAGATAATGTAGGCTTCTAGAGTATAGAGCTTTCTGTTAGATTCTGTTACTATGAATTTCTATAAAATTAGCTTGGAGGTCTTTGATTGAGTTGTGGGGACCGGAAAGAAAACTAGGTGGAAATCTGATAATTACTTATAAGTTCATATGCTATGGTGCCTTGCTATCTCCACCCTGTGATGTTGGAAGCTGTGGGTTAAAGATTCTCTCTAAATGGGAATCTAGGGGAGGAAGTTTGTGTTTAGGTGGATGTGTAAGCTGTTCAATTGGGTAAACTCCCCCCTTGTATCAAAGAAATAACCAGGTGCGTACTATGCCATTTTACATTAAACTGAACCCTAACCTCTAAGCCATGAGATTTTTTCAGAACTGGAATCTTTCCAATTTTTTTCGTCTTTGGTAGGGGGTGGATTTTAACAATTGCACAAAGCAGAGTTTTACTTCATGGAGAAACCTCCTTTTTACTTTTTCCAGTTCTATGACTTGTAAGTTTGATCTTTATTGATACCATAACTTAATAATCAGCAGCCAGTTGATTTAACTTCACTTGGAATGGATGCAGGCAGACGTAAATTCTAGTGTTATGCCATCCTCACGTGTGGTTGAGCTCTTTTTCTCCAGTTTTCAGATGTAGTTTTTAAGTGATTTTCTTGTATGCAGAAAATAACATCATGTTTGAAGATCTTTTGCTCAAAAATATTAATTTGCTGATAAAAGAATTTACATACTGTTTTACTACCCCAAAAAGAACATGTAATGAAGCTACTCTTTCTTTCTACAAGGATTGTTACATCAATACTTTCAAAGTACATGGACTTTAGCCGTTTTTCTGAGCATCTGAACATATTATGTCCTAAAAATGTCTCATGTGATAATTTATGTAATTTAAATTTTAAATTGTCCATAATGATCCAGTGCTGAGTATCAACATAATAACATGGTCAGCAATTTTTTTATATTGATTGACCTTGATTTGACTTCAGCCGTCATCCCCTTGTAAAGTGGGCGCAGAGATCAGACAAGCTGTTCATCACCGTTGAGCTACCTGATGCAAAAAATGTCAAGCTTAATTTGGAACCAGAAGGAAAATTTTTCTTTTCTGCAACCAGTGGAGCTGATAACATACCATATGAGATAGATATTGATCTTTATGACAAGGTTGACATCAATGTAAGTGTTGGAATTGCTACATTCAGTACAGCTCTTTCTTATTTTCCAATTGATTTGGATACTGTCATTTTATTTATTTTTTAATTAATTAATTATTATTATTATTATTTTATTTTTGAAAAGAAGCTAACTATAATGTCATAACTGATAATCTCAGGAGAGCAAGGCTAGTTTTACATCTAGGAGCATATGCTATCTTGTAAAGAAGGCAGAGAGTAAATGGTGGACCAGACTTCTAAAGCAGGAAGGAAAATCACCCGTGTTTCTAAAAGTTGATTGGGACAAATGGGTTGATGAAGATGAAGAAGGTGAAAAATGTGAGTCATCAATATATATATTACAGTGGTATTGCTGATTGTTTGCTTGTTCCATAATGATAAAAAACTGACCATAATCAATATTATCATTGCCTTGTGCCTTGTGTTTTATTAAACTAATGCACCTTGTGAACTTTCAGCTGGGACTGACATGGACTTTGGTGACTTTGACTTCTCGGTGAGTAGCGCTTTTAGAGTAATTCAGTTTGTTCTGTTCTTATAAGCAAAATGTTTGTGTGTGAGATTGTGAAATGGATTTAGAAGAATATAACTGTAATTGAGTTCTGATTTCCATGGCTCTGTTGCTTGCTCTCTTACATTTCAGAAACTTAATATGGGTGGGGCTGGTGATTTTGATGCGGATGCAGCTGAGAATGATGAAGGTAATTTTGTGTACTGAGACTCCTGAGCGATTAAAATCGGCTGTTACTTTCACGATTATCTGAAAATTTTTTATTTGTTGTGTTTTATTCAAATAATTTGATCAAATAATGCAAATGCGGTTCAGATGATGAAAGTGACACCGATGAAGAGATTGGAAAACCGGCAGAACCTGCTAATGGCGAACCTGAGGCAGAACTTGTTAGTGGCAAAACGGATACAAATGCTTGAAGCCCAGAGTTTATGGAGTGGATGTCAGAGGATTCTGTGTAACTTTAAAGTTTTATGTTGTGAAGATACAGAGATCCTTTGTAGAGATTGTTTTTAGTTACTGTAGTTTCTCATGATATCTGGTTACATTGCTATTGGTGGTCCATAAGTCCACTTAAGGATCATTAGGCTTCAAAGCATACTTTAGGTTGGTTTCCCCTAACAGCTGGATTTCTTTGCTTTGTTTTTTCTGCCCTGCTATTTTGAAAGTGATTCCTGATTGTCTTAAGTGCATTCTTAGTATATTGGAAACGTTGGAATCTGCACGATTGAGAGAATTTTAGAGCGAGAGTAAGTGTATCTGTTTGTCATGTGTGACCCTTATGTTTCTTATTTTACATAAAAATATGTTTTCTCGTTGGTGGAGATTTGTTATGAATGTGGTTGAATGGTGGAGATTTGTGTAATGTAATGTACGTGGGCTCATGAGGTTAGTAGATGTGATTGATTCGACTAAATAATTTAGATCGGAAGAGCAGAATGTAATTGTGTATTTAAACGGGTGTTTGGATCGAACTATTTAGAGTTGACATAGCCATTTAGGGTTAGTGGGGGAATCACTGCCTCTTGTTGCATTTGGGTGCATGGATCCATGAGGTATGCATTTATATAGTCTCATGAGATAAGGCACAGGCAACCTACTTGAGTTTAGATATGGAACAATTTCAACTCTTTGAATTGCATAAACCATTTTTTCCCTGTTTGAATTGGGTTATGAATAGATTGTATTTGTGGCGGCGTTTCAGATTTTCCCATACATTTTCTACTATTCTCGACTAGTCAATTTCCCCCATTTTAGAAAATGCTGCACGAATTGAATACAAATTAGCGTATGGTTAAGCCATGAATTGGATTGTAAATAAGAGTAATGATGATTAAAAAGAATTGAAGAAGACAGTGAACAATTAATTGACTTGGTAGGTGAGAGTGAAAATTAGGCCTGGGCATCAGGCCAGGTTGAGCCCAAACCTGAAACTCAACTCGACACTAGTCAGTAGGGGGAATTTCCAGCTTGAACCCAACCTGCCCGGACCAGGAACCCAATTCTGGGTTGGGTTGAGTTTTGGGTTGATTTCTTTTTTTTTTTTTTTTTTTTTTTTTTTGTTAAAGGCGTAAGTTGTTTGCCTAGTTTTGTTTAGGCCCAATTTTTTTAGGCCCAATTGAGGCCCTTTTCTTATTCCTCGAAAAGGGATTGGGTTGGAAGTCTGAAATTTTGATTTAGGCTCATTTCTCAGGCGGTTTAGCGGGCAGCGGCGAAGGCGTGGCAGTAGCCGCGTTGGCGGCAGCGAAGACCAGCCCATACAGCAAAGCGGTGGCTAAGGCCAGCCCAGGCAGCAAAGCGGTGGCAAAGGCGAGTCCAGGCAACGAAGCCGCGGCGGAAGGCGAGCAGCGAAGCAGCAGCAGGCAGACAACAACAGCGGCGGTGGACTCCAAGCAGTAAAGCAGCGGCGGCGCAACTTCAAAGGAGCAAAATTAGAGTTTAGGGTAAATAATGAATTGTTATCAGTTATCACGCAACTTCAAAGGAGCAAAATTAGAGTTTAGGGCAAATAATGAATTGTTATCAGTTATCACTTATATCATGTTCAATTCTTCATGTGTGTTAGGTTGAGAAAGTGTAAAGTGTAAACGCGTTTTCAAGACATCAGAAACGAAAAAATAATAATAATAAAAATAAAAAATAAAATAAATCGGTTCAAACCGATTAAACCCAAACGGGCTGGGCCAGTTAGGTTTTGGCAGGTCCGGTTCGGTTTTGACAAGTCAAACCCGCGAACCGAACTGAACCCGTGGCTCGAAAAAACCGAACCTGTTTGGTTTACCACGTTGGCGGTTTTTTGGCCCAGCCTTAGTGAAAATGTTGATTATGTACATTTTCTTGTGACCGCACAAGCTCACATGATGCTGATGAACATGGGGAAATAAAGTCATCAGGGATAAAACTAGTTAAACGAGGGGTTAGATTTAGCTCCTCGTTTACTATATTCCCTCTCACAGTTTTTAATTAAAAAGTACATAGCAATTAGCTAATGTTTACAACATTTTTAATTGTAGGGTTAAGTGATATCTTTTTCTCATGGTAGCATATCTATATTTTTCCCTTGAACTTTTTCATCACACATTATTTGTTAAAATAGAATTTTTCCACATTATTTGAGGAATTTTCCTCTTTATTTCTTTTTTCTTGACTTTTTCGGTTTTTCCTGAACACTAAATGCTCTCTAAGTATTCCTCTAATGGGCTTGAGAGCCTGGATTATCTCCTCTTTTTCTTCAGTGTTAACTGGGCCGAAAGACTCATCAGGAAACTCGGGAGTAGATCTTTGGGCTTTCTCATGGTCATTTTCTCCTTATCTTCCTCGATTCTCAACTGAAGTAGTGGTGAAAATGGCGGCTGCCACTGCTACTTCTTTACTCAGAAGTGTCCTCATTTCCTGCAATCAACGGCTACCATCTTCTTCGTTTAACCATTGCTCCATTTTTCTTCGCCACCGCCGTTGCCTTATCCCTCGCCACCTGTATCTGTTGCCGTCGTTACTGCGCTGTTCGTCGACGCAAATTCTCCAAGAATCAGCGGAGGGGGAAGCAACAGGAGTAAGGGCTAGGCTCAACGTGGTGAGTATACTCGAAGAGAGGGGGCTTCTGGAATCTCTCACCAGCGATTCTCTCAGATCCGCCTGCTCCGATCCTAGCCTCCCTCCGCTCAGAGTGTACTGTGGGTTCGACCCTACTGCGGAGAGTCTTCATTTAGGTAACCTACTTGGTATAATTGTCCTCTCTTGGTTCCTCCGATGTGGACATAAGGTCGTCGCCCTTATCGGTGGTGCTACAGGTCGTGTCGGAGATCCCTCCGGCAAGAGCATCGAAAGACCTGAGCTTGACCCGCTTGCATTGGACAGGAATATCAACGGCATCTCGGATACGATGTCCCGCATTCTGGGTCGGAACCATGGAACTAATTGGTTTGCTATTTTAAATAATTACGATTGGTGGAAGGATGTGAAACTCTTAGATTTTCTGAAGGAAGTCGGGAGATTTGCCAGGATGGGCGTAATGATGTCGAAAGAGAGCGTGAGAAAGAGGCTGGAGTCGGAGCAGGGAATGAGTTACACCGAGTTCACTTACCAGTTGCTGCAGGGTTACGATTTCCTCCGCCTTTTTCGAGACGAAGGGGTTAGTGTCCAGATTGGGGGAAGCGATCAGTGGGGTAATATAACCGCAGGAACAGACCTTATTCGTCGAATTCTACAGGCAGAAGGAGCCTATGGACTCACATTTCCTCTTCTCCTGAAGAGTGATGGCACCAAATTTGGCAAATCCGAGGATGGTGCCATTTGGCTCTCCCCTTCCTATCTGTCCCCTTATCAGTTTTACCAATATTTATTCTCTGTCCCCGATTCTGACGTTGTGAGGTTCCTAAAAATATTAACTTTTTTGAGCTTGGAGGAGATTGAACAAATTGAAAAGGAAATGCAGGGGCCAGGCTATGTTCCCAACACTGCTCAGCGCTGGCTGGCGGAGGAGGTCACTCTTTTTGTCCATGGAGAAGAAGGCCTAGACGAAGCGCTTAAGGCTACTGAGGCTTTAAGACCAGGGGCAGAAACCAAATTGGACTCGAAAATCATTGAGTCAATTGCTGAGGATGTTCCCTCGTGCTTCTTGCCTTATGATAAAGTCTTGAATGTTTCTATCTTGGACCTCTCCGTCTCCACAGGTTTGCTAGAGAGCAAGTCGGCTGCACGCCGTCTACTCAAGCAAGGGGGACTTTACTTGAACAATAGTAGAATTGATAATGAAGCAAAGAAGATTGAAGCTAATGACATTGTTGACGGCAAAGTAATCCTTATATCTGCTGGGAAGAAGAACAAAATGATAGTGAGAATATCTTAATTGTATTCTTTTAATTTCTCCAATAGTAAGTCCAGGAAAATACCTTTTTTTTTTTTTTCATTCATTTGAACAAAGAAATCAATCTTCAATCTTCATATATAGCATAAAAGATGCACTCTGGCTGTTTGGCTGTGACAATTATGGTACATTTGGACATGGAATTTTTAGGCCCTCCACCATTAACTCTACATGCTATATACAATGAATCAGAAAACATAATATGTGGCTAATGATATTGAACGCTACACTGTTTAACGATTTTAAATAGGGAGGTCTTGCCTCCAAATTATGCATATTGTTCTTTGTTATGGAAAAATCGTCAGTTCAAAATGAACATGGCCATGGTCCTTGTCTTTACGCCCTTATATAATCGCCTAATGATATCTCATAGCAACTTTTATTTATAATTAAATTGACACTCATACCCGACATCTATTGGATGGAGGATAAAAGTGTTTACACTCAGATTTGCCCAAGGGCATTCTCTACTTTCATGTAATGAGAGATTCGCTATTAATAGTAAATGTTGAATGGATTTAATCGGTCATTAGCCACATGAATGAGACTAAATTGAAACCACACAGGTAGCTTTCTGTTGCAACAAATTTGGCTGAGTTAAGGCAATTTTCCGGTGCCACATGAGTCTTTATTTTGTCAACTGTATCTGCATTTATCTAACTTTTTTCGGTAATGTGAATCTATTGAGGCTTCTCTTGCATGCATGAAGCAATAATCTACAATTTAGCAGACAGTTAATGTTGGAAAAAGCAAATTGAGGGTGGTTTAAAGAATCTATTCTACAATGGAGTTCACTGAAGGTTACATCTCAAATGAGCATCAGGAACAACTTCGATTAGCTTCAGAAAGTCAAGATCCGTCTTCTGTGTCTCCATTACAGATCTCAACATATCCGAAATCACCAAGATCACCTCCGTCCCCAAGGCCTCAACCGGGAAAGCATAGTCCAACCTTGGGGAGTCCACACAAGAATCTAAGGCGAATGCATTCCAAGAGAGATGGCTGTCCAAAGAAAGGTATAATGTAGTTGGTTATCTTTGTCACCGCCTTGGCAACTTTACTAAAGCGAGAAATATAATGAATAGGCTAATACAATGATAATTCGTCACAAAAAATTTGGGGTCAGCTGCGTGAATTCTTTTGTCACTGTTTGATTCATTGTTCAATTTACTGAAATTTTGATGCATTAGCTTGATTTACCATCTTGCCCATCTAATTTTTTTGCCACTCCTATGAACAAGAGTCTCTTGAGGTCTTAAGAAAAAAAATGTACAGCTTTCATCTAAATAATTTCCCCTTAATTTGTCCTCATTTGGCGTCACAAAGAGAATTGGCAACTAGATATTTCCTGTAGATTTTGGGTTCAAATGCAGTATTTTGGTGATCAATGTTCAGATGGATGTGGAGGAAAAGGAACCTGGGGAAGGCTACTTGATACCGACGGCGGCTGCATCCCTGACCTTAATGATCCAAACTACAGCAGCAGTGAGGTAATTGGAATTTCAAGTATTCTGCCTACATAGAACTGTTTGATTTTTGGAAAAATGAAATTGCTCTATTTTCATAATATATGTGGTTTCAGGGGGAGAAAAACTCTATTGCTAAGAAGACAGATTCGGCACTTGAAGAATACAAAAAGAAGGTTATTGTTATTGTGGAGGAATACTTTGTGAATGATGATGCTATCTCAACTGAAAATGAGATCGGAAGAGCACATGAAATGCCACGCTGCAGCTATTATTTTGTCAAGAAGCTTGTTTCTGTTGCCATGGATAGGCATGACAAAGAAAAAGAAATGGCTTCTCTTTTGTTATCATCACTTTATGGAAATGTGATTTCTCCTCAACAAGTTTATAAAGGTTTTCAGAAGCTCTTGGAGTCTACAGATGATCTCATTGTGGACATACCGAATGCAGTTGACATTCTTGCATTATTCATTGCTCGAGCAGTGGTAGACGACATACTTCCTCCCTCATTCTTGACAAAAGCAATGGCCCTCTTGAATAAGGACTCAAAGGGAGTGGATGTCATCAGAAGAGCAGAGAAAGGTTATTTGTCAGCTCCTTTACACGTCGAGGCCATTGAGAGGCGTTGGGTTGGTAGCAAGAACAGAACTGTTGAAGATTTAAAGGGCAAGATTAATAACCTATTAATTGAGTATGTAGTGAGTGGTGACATAAGAGAGGCTTGTAGATGCATCAAGGATCTGAATGTTCCTTACTTCCACCATGAAATAGCCAAGAGGGCTGTTGTAATGGCCATGGAGAAACGGCAGGCTGAAAAGCGCCTTCTCGACTTGCTGAAGAGATCCTCTGACGAAGGTCTTATTAATTCAAGTCAAATATCAAAGGGATTTGGGCGAATTATCGACTCTGTGGATGACTTGACTCTAGATATACCAAATGCAAAGGTGATACTGCAGTCATTGATCTCAAAAGCAGCATCAGAAGGGTGGTTGTGTGCCTCGTCTTTGAAGTCTCTGTCAATGCAGCCTGGAAATCAAGCCATTGAAGACAGTACGATTAGTTCTTTCAAGATAAAGGCTCAGTCTACAATTAAGGAGTACTTTCTGTCAGGTGACATTTCTGAAGTAATCCATTGTTTAGAATTGGAGAATACTTCCTCTGTGGCCGAACTAGATGCAATATTTGTGAAGAAATTGATTACTCTGGCCATGGACAGAAAAAATCGAGAGAAAGAAATGGCTTCTGTTTTGTTGTCATCATCATGTTTCCAATCAGATCATGTGGTTAGCGGATTTACCATGTTGTTAGAATCCGCAGAAGATACTGCTCTTGATATACCTGGTGTTGTTGAGGATTTAGCAATGTTTTTAGCAAGAGCAGTGGTGGATGAAGTATTGACTCCACAACAGTTGGAGGATATTGGGAGTGAGTTTTTGGGGTCAGAATCAATAGGAAACAGAGTGACTCGAATGGCAACATCCTTGCTGAAGGCAAGACTGTCTGGGGAGAGGATATTAAGGTGCTGGGGCAGTGGAGGAAGCTGCACTAATGGAAGAACAATTGAAGACGTGAAACACAAAATTGGAAAGATACTAGAAGAGTTCGATTCTGGTGGGGAGACAAGAGAAGCTTGTCTCTGCATAAAGGAACTTGGGATGCCGTTTTTCCACCACGAGGTGGTAAAGAAATCATTGGTGACGATTATGGAGAATAAGAATGAGAGATTATGGGGCTTGCTTAGAGAATGTTTTAGCAGGGGACTCATCACAGAGAACCAGATGTTCAATGGTTTTACAAGAGTGGCAGTGTCTCTTGACGACTTGGCTCTGGATGTACCTGATGCGAAGAAACAGTTCAAGCATTACGTGGATAAGGCCAAGGCTGAAGGTTGGTTGGACAGTTCATTTGCTGCCAATGGATCCGAACATACCTTAGAGAACGGATTTTCCAAATGACAGAACATCTTCGTAAAATTCTTCTACCAATACAAGGTTAAGCTTTGTTTTCCTTACCAAGATCAGATGCAGAATGTTGCAACCTTGTAAGCTTTCAAAGCTAACATATATATTCATAGTTGAGACTAGTTAATCATAGAAAAGTTTCTGTAGTTCAATCTTTCATATTAGTTCTGTTTAATTAATGATAGTGAATTGAGTCCAGATCAGTCGAATACAGCATTTCCTTTACTTTTTTTTTTTTTTTTTTTTTTTTGCATGTTGCGATATGACGATATTAAACAATGAAGATGTCTTTGTAATCAATAATGGGTTTTCGTGAAATGCATGAACTTGTGTCCTGAATAATAAACATCAAATTATGAATTGATACAGAAAAATGAAATTTTTAGTTTTATTCATCATTTACCAATAATTTAGAACACTAAAAATATCACAGTTATAAATGTATCACATATGCCAATAAAATGTTACATATATGATATATCTCGAAACTTCAAACTGTGATATAGATGCGGTCGTCTTCTGAATATCTTAATTTGGCGGAGAAGTTGGAGATTCATGCGGGTTTGGACTGCTTGGAACAGCTCCTTATTGAAATCTTAGAGGAGACTCCGGAGGCTCTTGTGGATTTGGACCAGAAGGAACGAGTCTTTTGCCCTCGTAAAACTGAAGCTTTAGAGGAGACACAGGAGGTTCTTGTGGATTTGGACCTGAAGGAATTAAAGGAGATGCGGGGTGGCCTTGTGGGTTTGGACCTGAATGAGTGTAAAGTTGGAATCGCATGGGAGACGCTGGAGGCTCTTGTGGGTTTGGAGCGGAAGGAGTGTGAAGTTGGAATCTTAGAGGAGACGCCGGAGGCTCCCGTAGGTTTGGACCCGAAGGAGTGTAAAGCTGGGATTTTAGGGGATACGCCGGAGGCTCTTGTGAATTCGACGTCTTGCTTTCATACGCTACTGAACCATGAAATCTAGGAGTAACAAAAGACAAGACAAATGTGATTGCCAAAAGGAAGGGAAGGGATGTATTTAAAGCCATCTTCTTGAATAAAACCTGTAATGTTTTTCTTGAATAAAACCTGTGATGTTTTTCTTACTGTTTTCGTTTTTCTTCCATAGGCTATATATACTGCCCGTTCCGTGCCGCAAACTGGGTGAAAGTCAAACGATTACAAGAATATTGGACTTGATTTTGTAATAATCTTATTATTTTAATAATTTATGCTGTTATTTATGGTAACTTGCCAAATTAAAAACATTATACACTTACCATCCATTTAATTTATAAGACCAATACTAAGGCCTCCATGGAAATTATTTTTCACTCATTCATTTTCAACCATACATTTACCCATTAAAATAATCTTACACATAAAATCATAATATTTCTTTACTTTTTAACTACATATTTTCCTAAAAGATCAATTTTTACAAAGTTAGTTCTTCAAAAATTATTTACATACTAGCCTTATTATTATTATTATTATGGGGGAAAAGTTTTATTTTTCAATTTCAAAACTAGAAGAGAATTAAAGTTTAAAGGTCCATAATTATATTATTATTTTTTATTTATTCTAATCAACCAGTAGTCAATTAGACATACAGGCAAAATTATTCTATTCTATTTAATGAGAAACTGTAGAGAATTTGGGTTACCCAACAAATATAACATTTCACCAACAACCAATATATGGAGATGCTGCTCCAACAGCTAGTGCCTAGTGCAATATTTGGTTTACGTCGCTTTATCCATTTTTATTATATTTCTTTAATATATTAATTATTGAATTTAATTTAATTTAATTTTCCCTGTCTAAAATGCAATTTTAACATTTGTGCGTGTGGAATATCCTAATTTCACGAATAAATGACAAAATTAATTATTGTTTCTGAATTTTTTTGAGTAATTTACAGCTAGCGTCTCCAACCTTTCCACTTTGTTGATATTACATCTCCAACTTTTAATTTTCCTTCTAAGGGCCCTCAACCTTTCAAAATTGTTGCATCTAAGGTCCCTCCAATGGTTTCCGCCTATTCCTCTGTTAATTTTGGGGGTATTTTCGTAAAATGCAAATAAAAAAATTATTTTAACATTTAAAAAAGGGTGGGGGAGTCTCCCCCTTTCTGGTAGCCCCTTTGGCTACTCCTGTAGCCATTTTTTTGGGGGGGGGGGAGTCTCCCTCCTTTGCTTTAGGAAATGGCAGCAAGAAGGGCTGCCATTACGGGCACCAAAGGGCCATTTTGACTGTCAAAATGACAGCAAAAGCAGGGAGACTCCCCCCCCTCAATTTTGGCTGCCATGGCTGGCAGCAAGGGAGGGGAGACTCCCCCCACATTGGCTGCCGGGTTGCCATTTCCGGCAACAAAGGGGGGAGACTCCCCCACTCGAAGGCGGCCGGAAACCATTTCTGACAGCCTTAGGGTGGAGGGACCCACCAGCACTTTTTTTAATTTTTTTAAATGTTAAAATAACTATTTTGTTTGTATTTTACTAAAATACTCTCAAAATTAACGAAGGAATGGACAAAACCATCAGAGGGACCTTAGGTGAAACGATTTTGAAAGGTTAAAAGCCCCCAAAAGAAAAATTAAAGGTTAGAGATGTAATCTCAACAAAGTGAAAAAGTTGGTGACGCTAGTTGTAAATTACCCTTTCTTTGTTTTACGTTCCTTTTTGCAATCCCCTGAATGTTGTCATTAATCATCTGTAATTTCTTTTTTTTTTTAAATTAAATTTCAAGAGCAATAGCATAAATAATAAATCTATTATTTTGAAGCACAAATATAGAACCAATTTTTATATTTTTTTACCTGAGTCTCATTTAAACACGTATTCCCTTTTGTGATTGCACAAGGCTCCGTCTCGGGCATTAACAAAGCACAAGTCATCTTGTACAAGATCTTTCTTAAAACACGAAAAGCCATTTTGAGATGTCTTTCGAAAAGTCAAGGAACTTTCAAAACCCAAAATTACTTTGAAACAGATTTAAGTATTCTACTTAGAAAAACTTCAAAAGCAACTGGCATAAAGGGCTCCCAGAATTATAATAGGCAGTCATGCAATAACAAAAAACAGAAACTATTCCAGTTGCAGCACAGTTCCTGGCAATGAGCTGGCAATAAGTACTTAAAGATAACTGCTACTTAAGCTTCGGCACAATGCTAATAAAAAGAAAAGTTAAAAGCATGATACAAAATGGGAGTTTCAAGTTTGAAAAGGGAAATCCAAGCAGAACGATCTGTAAATAAAGGCAGACAAGAAGAAATATTGCAACGAGGAACCAAGATTCATTTTGTATGTTGAGCAATTTTCTGCCATGATATTATTATTGACAGGCAAGACTTATTTGTCATCACTACCCTTCAATCTGTCGCTGGCACATCTCCTTTTCAATCGCAAGTGGAGATTGCCCAAGGTCAAAAGAAAAATAAACAAGTTCATGGTGAATTACAGTCTCAAATGAAGTTCCGGATGTCCAAGGACTTCACCTCAGGCATTTCTTCATCCTTAAACTCCTCCCTGACCGAAAATTTAAAAAAAAAAAAAAAAGAAATAAATTAAACTCTCTACATAAGAATAAATGTTTTAAAGAGACATGCAGAAGAAAGAGTGAATATAACTAGGAAAGTCTGTGCCTAGAGTGGCCCAGCAGCAAAGAGTAAAAGCACTTGTAATTTAGATGACATACCGCTTCTTCTGAGTATCCATTGCTTCAAAAGCATCCTTCTTCAGCTCCTCCAGCTGTGCTTTGGCAATTTTAAGTTCCAACTGTTCCTCATATTTGGGAAGATCTTCTCTACGTATGCCAAGCCTGCACAAGCATAAGGGAAAAACCGTAAAAAACGGTACGAAACACCCGTACTTGCACCATACAGCATTTTCACCATGATAGTCAGACCATAAAACTTGTAAACAAGTGACCCTCCTGTAATTTTGAATTCAATTGTAGTACAATGTAACAAATAGAAAATTCTGCAAGCATGTTCCAGGAGCTTACTTTTGGTTGATCTTATCAAATTCTGTCATTAGGAGGACCATTCCTTTCTTATCATTCCTCATAAGTGGTTTCTTTATCTCTTTCTCAACTTTGTCCAATGCATCCATCATCATAGCTTCAGCTCCTAATTCATCAGTAAGGCCCCTCCTGCCAAAGCATTATGATACAATGATTACAGGCAGAGTAAAAATGGAGTGGATAAAGGGCATATCTAGCTCCAAACCAAGCTGCTCAAGAATAGGATTTCATCTAATACCAAGATGATGGTAGTGAAACTCACAAGCTGAGTACAAACTATCAACCAACAAAGAGTTTATAGGACAGCATGATGATGTTATGACATTGACGTCATATGCTAATTCATGGAGCATTTGAAAATAAGGATATACAAGCTGAACTTCAAAAAACTAGTGGAAAGATCATTGCATTAATAATGCCATGAGATTGATGTCATATGATAATTCATGGAGGATCTAAACTAAGCATATACTAAGCGGAACTTCAAAAAATACTGCGAGAATCATCACATCTCATAACACTTTAGCTTTGGACATTTGATGATTATAAAATTCTTCAAATTCCAAATGTTCTTCTGGAAGAAAGCTATCATATGGAATTTATTTAACGAAACCAGAGAAATGCAGAATCTATTTAAAATCGATGTGTTGGTTAGAGAATAAGTACATACTTGATCCTTATCTCCTTCAATGCCAGTAAATAAGATCGAGCATCTTGAATGCCTTGTGTCCGTGATTCAATAGTGTATTTAATCCTCTGTGACTCAGAGAACAGATCAGCCCTGCATGTATAGAACAAAATGAGTAAACAGAAACAGCACATAAGCCATATGATCAGGTACGCCTGTCTGTATTATGCTCTACTTAACAATAGTAATCTTGACCATAAAGTCATTTTACAACTCGTAAAAAAAGAGTTCTGTAAGTATTAATTGAAATGTGAAATGCAAAAACATGTTCCTTGAAACTAGGACAGATAAACTGCTAAAAAGTAGAATTAAAATATAGTGGAAACGAAAGAGATTATAGTGGCCAATGGCCATTATGAAGTGAAAGATCAACTTTTAAGTCAAGCAAGATAATCAATTGTGACTTAAAAAAAAAAGGGAAGGAAATAAGTCAATAAAGATAATTAAAATTCTAGAACAAGAAATGACAAGCAGGTCATCAAACAGCCATTCAGATTATGCATGCTAGTTAATTGACTGTACAGGTTAATGAAGAGAGTTAAAACACAACACACAATAATCTGAAGCTCACTTGTCCACTTCTCAGACTCCCCATATAATATTTTTTACTTCGTGACTAGAATTATAAACAAGATCCAGATATGAAAAGACAGACACACATATAAACCAACTTTCTGCAAGAATAGCTAAGGGATCATACCTCTCTCTTACGGTCTTCATGACTCTGGCATATTCAGTCACAGCAGCAGGATCATCAGGATTGATGGTGATCTTCTCTTTTTTGAGAACCCCTAGGGCTGTCTCAAATTTCTTTTTCACCTCCAGAAAAATGCCTTTCAACATTTCTTCAGATAAAGTGCAAAGTCAGAAAAGCAGCATATCGCACTTATTTCATCATATGTACGTTGAAATTGTTACCTTTGATATCACAAGTTCAATAGCTTATTAAAAAAGGATAAAGTGCAAAGTTAGGAACACAGCTTGTCACACTTATTTCATCATATGTATGTCAAAATTGTTAATCTTCCAGTCCTTTGATATCACAAGCTCAACAGTTTATTAAAAAAGTATAAAAGTGCAAAGTCGGGAATGCAGCTTATCACACTTATTTCATCATACGTATGTCGAAATTGTTAATCTTCCAATAAATGTTAGGAGCATGCACTTCATACAATAAAATCCACATGATCTTGCAGAATATCATGAAATAAAGTTGAAAAATACTGCACCAAAAATCATTGCGTGCAAGTACAAAGGAACCACTTGAATAGCATTAGTACATTACCCATTCACCAAACTTGAGGATAAGTCACATCTTTCCCTAACGAAAACATGAAATATTAACCATCAGTATTGCCATCTCTTCTATGAAAATCAATGGATCCAAAGAGCAGTCTGACATAATTTTTATCAGCTAACTAGAGATTTCAACAATAACGTGTCCACCATAAATTATACTAATGGAAATAAGATCCTTTATGTACTCTTTTATTGCCTCTTGGTGGTTCTCTCCTGGATTTATTTCTAGATTTTTCATTGTTCTTCAACTTGTTTCAAATGTGATCTTAAGAAGTAAATTGTTAATGCCATTCATTTTGAATATTCTTTTTACTTTATTTTGTTTTTAAGTTTTCCATCCTACCACCATAAATCATGAGTTGCTTGCAAGGTTCCAACTTATTATGTAATTCTTCATTTCTTCTCTAATACAAATGACAAAAAGGAAAAAAGAAGAAAGAAAGAAAAGAAGAAAAGAAGAAAAATAGAGAAAACTTAAAACTCCAAACGGATTGAAACATATGGTTTACAATGATCAAACAGGAGGCTGTAGACATTCTTCGTCATTATACACCTAGGACTACACCCTCAGTAGTCTTCACCATCAATTCCAATATATAAGTAATAATCCAATAATAAAAACAGAATATGGTAATGCCAAAATATTTCGACTCACCATCCCCCTTTAACGCAGGTGGAGCGGAACCAGAGGCTTTGGCAAATGAACGAGCAGAAATTACGTGCTCCGGATGCAGAATGCTCTGCCCAGTATACACCTATACAGCAGAAAATAAAATAAAAATATATAAAAAAAGTTACTAATACGAATCATCCAAGTTCCCGCATAAGAAAAACAATAACAATATTAACACGCAACAAGTACAGGCGCAAAAATACCAACATTCTTAAATCCCTTCTACATGATTTATTTGTTGGCACCTTCAGGCTAGATCTATTGATTCCACAGAATACAAGCAATAAATAAATAATTCAAAAAAAACAATAAACAGATTAACAAAAACCTGGCGACTGGATCTAGAGAGGAAGCGAGCGGCGAAAGCCATTTTGGATTGGAAAAAGCAAATTTCTAAATCTGTTTGACTGTGATTAGTGGTGTATGTATCCTCTCTGGTTCTCCACCTGACCTAGTTTTTCTTTTTCATTTCAGAGAAGCAGAGGGAAAAAAATAAAAAAATAAACATTAGAAAGATAAAAATCCCAATATCATTGTATTGGGCCTATTGGTGGCCCAGTTTCTATTTTGATTCTGGGCTAATTCTACGGCCCGTAGAATTCAACTTTCTTTCCTTTCCTCCTTAAAAAATTGTCAACAAGGTATTTTCCATTTTTAGCAGCTTCCTATTCACGTTTCAGATTTTCAGATTTTCCACTTTTTGGAGGTCACACTAGCTGGCATTGTGCAAATGCCTCAACAAATTTATTTTCCTCATTCTCTTAAATCATATCATCTCACATTCTTGGACAGATAAATTTTAATAAGATCAAATTACTGTCTAACATTGAAGGTTTTTAAACAAAAAGATATCCGATTTTATTAGATACATATAAATGTAAGTTAACTTTGTAAACGATAATAAAAATTCATTTTTGTTTAGGTCTCTATAGTTGATTTCACCATGTGAAATGCAAGTAATTGAGTTTCTAATCCAACCAAACAAGCATTATTTGCTTCTGCAATACAGTCCCACATTGTACATTCTATCTAAAAAGTTATTGACGCATCCGATTCGTACAATCACAAGTCCACCGGGATATCATTTAGCCAATAAAAGTGTGACAACCAATACAAACTAGCTTTGTCCGTAAAACTCTAAAGGAAGAATAAAAAATTTTCACTAATTTAAATTTGACAATATACATGAAGTCATTAGTTGAGAGTGATGTTATTATTAACAGAGAAATCAATTGAAGAATGTCTTAAGTATAGGGGTAAGTTTATGTATTCATTGCGTAACAAGCCCTGTGGAGAACTGCTAGTTAATCCAATGTGAAATTGTCTCTTTGTAATGCTCCTTCATATCCATTTTCTGACCTACCATAAAAAAGAAACAATCCGTTAAATTCTCTTGGTCATTAAAAGGGCAGACCCCCAACTGGATTTAAGTTATCATCATCAAGAGTACATTAACGAGGGCAACATCCAATTATCCAAACTCCACTTGTTACTTCAAGTTGAAAGAAGAGATCCAGAGAACCCCAAAGTTCCCAACCTTCTGTTTTTGTGGCAAGATCCCTACTGATGCTTTCCAGAACTCGGTTAACAGTCACGTGGTTTGCTTTCTGAGCCGCATGGTTGTAACTCAAAGAGAGGGAAAAAAGGAAAAGAACAGAAAAGCCAAAAAATCAGAAGAAAAAATGAAAGTTAAAAGGGTGATTTTCCCTCCCTACCCGTCACTTGCGTTCTTTTTTCTTTTCAACTCTTTAATTGGAAACAAGGGTATAGTTGAGTGCCTCAAGTGCAAAATACATGATTTACTAATGGATATTTGGATGGAATCCATTAGTGTGCCCAGTACCACAAAAACAAAGGCTGAGAACACAAATGCCATTTGCCAAGAGAAATTAATGGCCGCTCTCACAAGTTCAGTTATATAAGTGTGGAGTACCCGCATGCCATATCTCAAAGGCGCAAAATTAAAGTACAATGGAACAGTTAATATATTTGAAGTAAAGGTACACTTGCCTGCTGCGGTTACTGAAAAGAATGAGGAATACAAGATCGTCAGACGATAGGTGCAAAAGCTGTAGTACAATGTAGGCACAAGTACTAATGCTGAAAAAAGGTAACAAAATTAAAGATTCAAATGATAGTCTGATCCCAGGATTATGTTGATTTTAAAATAGCAAAGACAAGCAGATAAAAGACTAATTGATGGTGCAATATACATCTAAAGAAAGATTACCTTCCAAAACAAATTAACAAAATAATCCAAAATACCGCAGTCACCCAATCTGATTCTCTGTATGCCACCCAAACCTGATAGTAAATACGAAGGAAAAAAGAAATTTATCAAATTGAGTGTCATGTACTGAGTAATAATTACCAGATTACAACATGCAATAGAATTTGCTTAGACGCAACATGTAGTATCGCTCTTGCACTTTTTTATTACAGTACCAAGGCACAGAAAACTATAACTGCACATATACTACCTCATTTCAAAGATCCCACAAGCATAATTGCACGAAAAAACATGTTTAGGTAAAAACGAATATGGAAATGGGTTGCATGTGGCATTTGAGAGTTACCGATAGAGCAACAACGTTAATGTAGAAATCAACAAGTGTTGCTGACAGCCACCTAAAAGCACAGTGACAAACAAATTAAAGAGAGATGAGTAGCAGTGCAAATATACGAACCAAAGACAGGTTTCAAAAGGCATACATCTGTTAGACTGTGACTAAAGTTGCTAATTCAAAGCAGCAAGAGAAAAGCTAATAAATGATAAGGAATTACGTAGGATATCAAAGTAAGATATATTCTACTGGTGGATCAATTAGATAACATAAAAATTTATGCATACACAAGACACATAAAAATCCAAAAAAAAAAAAAAAACTTGCCATATCCAACAGAAAGATAACTTCAATAGGATAGACACACGACTGAAATACTCCTTAACAGCATGTACTTGAAGGATATATTGATTTATTTGAATTCAAAGAATGATGATTCAATCACAATCGTTTCATAATTGTGCAACTGAAACTTTTGGTGCTGGTCTATGTTGCAAGTTGCGACATCAATGGAGAGTCAACATGGATGACCATCAAAGCTCTAGGATATCAGATGCTTTTCGAGTTTCCAAACTCACCCACAAAGGTTCATTTCCTCCATCAAGTTAGAGTTTGGACTATTTAAAGTACTACTATCTTACCTTTAACTAACAGAAAAAATCTTTCATTTTAAAGATGCAAAGTAACTCTGATTACACCCTTGCTTTAGTGTTTTTTTTTTTAATTTATTTGTAATTTTTTATCTTTTCTTTGTGGAAGAAAAACCACAATTTTAATTTGAAATTTGGAATGATAAAAATATCAGCAAGAGTGCAAGACAATAGCCAGACCTTTTCTTTGTTTCTTTATCAGGAGATAAAATGCTAATTTGTAGCTAGGAGAAAAAACTTAACTGAAATCATATTTTATATCAGATCGGAAAGACACCAGTCAGAATTCTATCTAATCTCAGCTACCATTTCTTGCAAACAGATTGGAAAATGATCCTAGATATCTTCCCATAATAAGAGATTAATAGGACCTTTTTTCATTGAACACGTCCTCCTTTAAAAGTTAAAACGTTTGAAAGTAGACAAATATGTTCATTAAATGTTTGACTTCAATAAGCAACTCAAGCATAGGTATAAGTCACTTTTTCATTGGAGGAACCAAATATGTAAGGTATTATAATGTGCGGCTGCAAAACTCGAACTCAGAACATTTGTCTGCTTCAGATACCATGTTCAACAATTCACGTCAGACTTTGAGAAAAAGAATCCGCACAGTAGTGACAGGACAGGGCTAATACATAAGCAAGTTTATCAGAAAAGTCAGATCCATCAGATATTACCAGGAACAACTTACGGAGTTAAAAGATCTTTCCGAAATGGAGATCCATCAGTGGCAAGAGTGTAAATCAATGTTCCAAGCATCAGAAAACCCAAGACACTGAAAAGAACCCTGAAGCTTGTAACAGATAATTTACTCTTTGATTCCATTGCGGACCTAATAAGAAAAAAAAAAAAAAAAATTAGAAACTTAGGACTGTTAACAAGGCAATACCTGAAAGATGCTTGAGCTTGAGAATGATACAATTGTCACAATGTATATGCATGTAAACAGTAGCACTCAAATTGATTACTTACTTATTCCTTTTCCTAAGCAAAACAAAGTAGATGGGGTCTTGTAACGATTCTTGAGGAGATAGTTTGAAGAACTGCAATACGATGTATCCACATGTAGTAATGCTGTAAAGTCGAGAAAGAATAAAATAAAATAAAAAATAAATCAAGCGTACATTGTCTAACATTCAGGTCAGAAATAGATAAATAACAATAAGGATAAAACACCATGAAATTATGCCAAATTGGCAGCAGTTCGTGACATAATTGATTTCAAAAGTCAAATCAACACACAGACAAACCAAATGGAGAGTAGGAGAACGGGTAGCCGCTAGCTAACTCAAACATTTTTCAGAATAAATGACTAAACTGAGGGCTTTTACAGTGAAAGTAAACTGTTCGCCAGAATCCCCAATCCCCCCCCCCACCAAAAAAAAAAAAAAATTGAAGTCAGAACCATGAAGCGTTACAAGTACAACTTGGATTGAAGAATGAAAATTCACATCAATCAAGGACCAGATTAGAGAAGGTGGCAAGAAATTATAAGAAATATCAACAAGAAACTGTTTACTTTTTCATGCTGAGAAAAAAACAAAATTTCGAACCTAGATAATATTCAAAGTACATTAGACAAGTCTAAAAAGACCCCAGAAGATGGGAAGAGGATGGAAAGCAAAATACACAGTCCACGGCAAGAAAATGCCCTATTAGAGTTCAAAACTATACACAAAAAAGTAGTAGCAGCTTCTGCATTAGTTGAAGATAATACATATATTTTACGAGAACAGAGAAACCATACCTTCCTAAACATACTAGCAAAGCTATCCAAATTATTGTAGAGATCCAGCTGGATTCCTTGTAGACAATCCAGGCCTGGAAGGTGAGACAACAGAAATATACATGAAACCATGTATTTTGGCACTGAAGTTATAGTGATGAGTTCGAAAAGAGCAATAATCAGTGTTTATAGAAACAATCAGCAGTAGTGTGGAGAAAGAAATCACTCCGCACATTAGGAGTAAACAACTAGATGGCAGTACTAAATCAGGCCAAGATATAGAGAAAACAACTCTACACATAGCGTCCAGATAACAATCTACAGTTTTACTTATAGAACAAACATTCAGCCCAAGTTTGTGTTAGAAAGTATGCATTCAAGCAAACAGCTAATGGTTACACTTTTGAATAAATTCCAAGTCTTAGTTGTGCATAAATGCAAACCAGATATAAATACCACGTTCCACTTGACAACAATATAAAGTGAAATTTGCATACCCCGATTGCTAGAGTATTGATATAGAAATCTATCAGGGTTGCTGCCATCCACCTGTAGCAAAATTCACAAAGAGAACGTGTTGGAAGATCATACCAACTAGTCCAGCCATTTATCTAAAGTCAAAATGAGGAAGCAGCATAAATAACAGAGTCTAAACTATATACTTGCATAAAATGAACAAATTAGTATATCCTTCAGTATTCATATAAATGCTGAATATAAAACCACATGCTCACCAACTTGATCTTTTCCAATACTTTCTGTCCCCAAAAATTGGAAAGATCTAATTAGAAAAATACTTCTAACACTTACGGGGTGAGGAGTTCTTTACGGAAAGGAAGGCCATCAGTGGCTATGGTGTAGATGACAGTGGCAGTGATGATACATCCCAGAAACATGAACAGTGTTCTCAGCACAATAGCAACCCCTGATGCCATAGCTTTGCACCACTGAGACTACTTCCTGAATTCCGTTTACTATTACCGTGAGGAAACTTAGACGAGTAGGAGGAATGGAAAGAGAAATGAAGGTGTAATATAAAACAGCGCCAAAATTATGAGAAGGCCATCAGTCCACGTGTCCATTAATGGATCTCACCTTTCTCATTTTTTTTCCCCATTTTGGCCCTTAACAACCATCAAATGTCAAATAGTCAGTAATGATGTCCCCTAGGGGTTATTGGGATAATTACATGCCCGGAGCTTCTAATTTCTCAATAATCTCTTATTATATGTATATTTGACGGAATAATCTCACTTATATAGCTAGTAGGAGGTCATTCACTCATATATTTGATGGGAAATCATTTTTAGTCAAATCTTACTGTTATTTTAGGTGCTAAAAATACGCTTGGGGCCCTACTTCCTCCATTGATTTTTTCCCACTCTACTAGAATTGCTCTAGATTGCCAAAAAAAAAAAAAAATATATTTGAATTGCTCTAAATAATCCCAAATATCATTTTGATGACGGGACGGGGGAAATTGCATCATTGACCGAATCGAAATTCACTAAATTAAACAAAGAAATTGGCTTAATGAAAATTTCCAGAAGATAAGCGCATCAACTCAATATTCTCAACAAATAAACTATGAACTGAAAAGCTAACTTTAATAGTAGAAAACTGCATCTTGCATTCATGTACCAATTTACATTCCATCAAAGGTACTTCCCTTTTGGGCCGGTTGTGAGATCGGAGGGATTCGAACCCCCGACACCGTCGTAGCCACGTGCTCTAATCCTCTGAGCTATAGGCCCCACGACCAATCACAAGTTTCATGTTGGACCCAGTATGAATACTGAAAATTATGATCAAGGATTCCTTTATCAACCGCCATCGACTTCAGAGATCCCTACTGAAACCTTTTTCAAATATAAAAATTACAGGGCACATTACAAGATTTTAACACTAGTATGATGTGTCACAACATTTGATTACTTGTAATTTACAACTCCAATTGGACATTTTACCTCACAAGAAAGAGGACTTTAAAATTTGATTCACTAGCTCAAAAAGGTTTCTGATTTTATCAATAAGATCATAAGCTGCTTTGAAGACCCGCCATCCTGTGGAGGCTATGAACAATGGAGTCTATTCTGGCATGTGAACCCTTTGTGGCTGTGAATGGCAAATGTTTAGGTGCCTCAGCTCTGTCAAAATAAAACCCTCCTGACTTGAGTTTTTCTTTCGGTTGTAAAGCCAACCATATAACTGTATCTGCACCTTCCTCACTCGTTCTAAGCTTTCCAACCAACCTGCAGAAGTGTGCGATTTATGTGAGTCCTATTAAAAATGAGCAACGTGAATAATGAACTGACTTTTTGGCCATCCTCACCAGTGAATTTCTAAGAAATTGTCATTTCAGTGACAAGACAAGACAACTGCATCTTTACTTGAAAGTTTAATACTAAACAATGAAGCAACTACATCACAAGCAAACAAAGGCTCAAATGATCTTACGTGTTTGAAAAGTCAGGCATACTCTTGGCAACTCCAGGCGTCTCAGCCCACCCAGGGTGCATTGAGTAGAACCCAATGCCTCTATCCTTGTAAGTTTCAGCCCAGTTCTCTGTCAGTGCTACCTGAAAGAAACTGTGTTAGCTCATAGCACAGCTGCTAAAATACTAATAATTTTTACTCAGTTTCTTCCTGTTTTCTCGGAAATTGAAGTCGTATTACTACAAAGCTAGTAAGCTATCCAGGGCCTGCCACAACTGAGATCTCCAATAAAATTGAAAATCTAACAAGCATATATTAGGAAAAGATAACTTTGGCCTACTCTCACACTTTTTACTTGTTCTACTAAACTGCATCCCTCTTACGAATGAATGTTCTGCAAAGTTTTTGGCCATCCAATGACAGAAGTTAAAGGAAATGAATAAGGAAAGAAGATTGGAGTTCTGGGGACCTTAAATAATTGACTAAATGTCTTGATACTCCCCCTCCTGTGTAAGTTCTATCTTTTATTAATAAAAGGGTAGGGGCATCAAAACCCTCCCATCAAGCTTAGGTAGAGGCCTAAAAACCACACTGAAGCCTTGACGGTATTTCTTTTAGGAGAAAGAAATGTATTGATACCCCACCTTTTCCCTGCGAACAATTTCCAACCTGGTTCACTCAATCAAACTATGATTTACAGTTCAGTTCGTCAATACAAGGAGCCAGAATCCTTGCTGCCACCAATATCATTATTTTTTTATTTTATTTTTGAAAGTGCCACAGATATCATTATTGATATATAATTTTCCGTTATTTCTGTTCTTCCCCTGTGTCAATAATGCATGTAGCTTATCCACAAAGAAAATTTCATTTTTACATAAATTGGAAACTTTTGCCAGCGTCGTCACAAATCTTAGCTATTTAGCTAGTCATCATTCAGCTAACCATATTCATCCGTTGAGATGGAAGAACATGCATTCTAAATAAGCCTAAGGACAACAGCCACATTCTTTACAGTAAAAATAAGATTAAAATTAAATTCGTAAGAGAGTTAGCTCAGGTAAGCTCCAACCATGGGATATGAGAAAAATATGTAGCGTGAAATGACTAAAACGCCACATGTCACTGCAATGATTTCTTATCCATTTTTCACTTCAATCAAGAGGAATTGATTGTCACTTCAATCTAGAGGAACTGATCGCATGTTTCATGGTCTATTTGGTAGAGCAATAATCATCTCAGCCCTCAGTGGAGGCACTAAATGATCACCAAACACCAGAAGAGGGCTTTATGCCTGGGTAAGCTTGCAAATTTTATTTATCAATGAGATTGCTTGGGGGGGGGGGAATAGAAAAGTGATTTTTTTGGGAGAATGAAAGGTGGAGAATTAGTGAGAGATTATACTAAATTTGAAAAATAATTTTTATGGAGAATAGTGGTTGGAAATGAAGTTTGACTTTTTGAGTAGCCTTTTCTTTTCATTTTTTTTTTTAATAAAAAGAATCTACAAATAAAAAGCCCTAAATACATAAATTGGTCAAAGTTCAAAAAAAGGCAGGTTACTCATTCAGAAAGTCACGCCTAACTTCCACTAAAACGATTATCATTTTTAACTTGCAAGAAAATAAATACATAACACATGTAAACATGTTTGTTACCTAAAAGTTACTTAAAAGTAAGTTTGAGTACCTTTTAAGCTTAGCCAAGCATGTAATTTTTCCTACAATTTAGAGGTTGATATGGTTACCGGTGACTTAGTCCCCGTTAGCTTTATATGTCTATTTCAAAGTAAAAATTGGTCAAGCCAATCAAATCCACATATTTCATATAGTAGTTAATTACGGAAGAGAAGAGGCCTCAGGTTTAACATCCAACTATTTGACAGGCCCAAATCCAATCACTGAACATACCTGAACTCGCTTGTTTCGGGCATACTGTTCCACTCCATTAAACTTGTTGTCGCTGAACTGCAGAGATAAGATTATATATCTCACAAGTTATAGGATCAAATAAAATGCTAACAAGCAATTGCAGAAAATCTTACTTGTAAATCTTCTGTCAATGGAGCTGCATACATACCACCTGATGACACAGTGATTACACGAGCATCTGGTGCAGCTTTTTCTATCAAGGGCAACATTAACTCTGTCATTGTGTATGTACCCAGAACATTCACAGAAAAGCTCTTCTCGTATCTGATGTTATAGAATACAAGAAGACGGTGCATCAGTTTAAGGTAGAGGAAGCGGAAGAAGATGTATTGCACGTGCGACATGTTCCTAAATACAAACAAAGATGGCATACCCTTCTGATGTAATGATACGCTGGTTCTCAAGCACACCAGCATTGTTGACCTAGAAGACCAAAACATATCAATAGACAGTCATCAGAATCTGCAAGCGTAACTCAAGAAAGGGGGAAAGGTGTCCCCACCTTTTCGTGCTATTAAGGAGGAGTAGCCTTTCTCTCCATATGCTTGTTCGATTATTTGAGTCAGCTTCCCCCTCTTCTTTCGCCTATGTTTTGGGTAAAGCGGCTAAATCCTATGGAAAAATTCGCTACGTGAAAGCTAAAAGCTAAGCTAATAGAATCCGTACTCCTTTCTTATCTTATAACCCTTGGCTCCCATAGCCACTCCAAGTGGTAGAACAAGATATTATGGGAAGCACCATTGTATTCAAAATGCAAAACCATGCATGCTTTCTGGATGATATGAGATTAAGATCATCCACCAGAAACCCCATTGTGTTACAAAATACTTCTAAAAGTTAATTTCAATTTTTACCAAGTCAGCATAAACTTGTACCTTATAACGCCTGTCTAAGTTCCTAAAAATTTACAGTGCTTTTAAGACTCACCAGCATATGAATAGGCACATTCTTTGAAGCAAATCTAGAGGCAAATGACTTGATATCACTGACAGATGAAATATCACAGACCTGCCAGGTAAAGCAATTAGCTACCCTAATACCCAGAAGAATAAATATCACAAACACACATTAACTTGAGACAAAATGAAAATCAAACCACCTCTAAATAAACAGTTTTATTGCCTGTTGCCGACTGAATTTTCGACAGAGCAGCTTCGCCCCTCTCTTTGTTCCGACATACCATATATATCGTTGCCCCACTACACAAATACATTTGAACTCAATCTTAGAAACACTGTTAAATTTGATCTTGTTGATGTGAAAATCAATGAAAAGGTCCAAAAGAAGTCGAGGAATGTAATATGCACCGTGATGCAAGACCCTCAGCAGTTGCATAACCAATGCCAGAATTAGCCCCTGTAATAATACAGTTCTTTCCTTCTATTTGTACTTGCATGTCTTCTGGTTTGAACTTTTTCGAATTTTCCCTGATGTTAAAAAGTAATTTGGATTACTACAAGACATGAAATGCGGGAACTACTAAACCTGCAACAATTTCCTGTCTCCACTGCTCGAAATCTTATTTTCTCAAGAATGCATCTTATCATCTATGATTACAATTAAGTTATGTAAATAGCATATAAAGCTTGATCATCCAAAAACTTAACACAAAAAATACAAATTTTCTGGGGCATCTGGTCCTCGGTTATTAAGTCATCTACTTAGCATTTGCCAAATTATAGTTTGAATAGGTTTTAACGTATGGAATCCGTGGCTAAGTAAAACAGTCATCATTTCAACTCACATTTAAACCATTGACACAGCCAGATGAAAGTAACTTCCGACTTTCAAATTCTTCGGCAAGAGTCCGATGGTTAGACAAATTGAATTATTGAGTTCTAATAGGTTAGTATAGAGCAATCTGTGTAAATAATAATAATAATAACAATCAAATTGAACTTACATGAAACCAGACTTAGTGAAGTTCATGTACCCATACAGGCCAAATGCCGTTGATCTCAATGTCTGAAATAATAGCATGAGTAAAATGCACCAAAATAAATCAAAACTTTAAAAGGAGAATAACGAATATGCATATGCAAATAGGGAAAGGAGAATAAAAGAAAATATCTTTGCAAATTCCACTTTCACCTTAATCAGAAACATGGCGACTGATCGAATTGAGATGCGAATATGAATATGAAAGGTTGTTTGCATTTCTCACTGACGATGAGTGAAGAAGTAGTGAAGCTCTGCCGTACCCGTAATATTATGCTGTTCTCAGCCTTAGGGCTGCCATTTTGCCACGTAAACAACATTTTAAAAAAATAAAAATAATCAATTAATTAACTATAATAATAATAAGATAGAAAATGCAATTAGTAATCAAAACGCAATTTGACTTTTTTCCTGTTCATACAAAGAAAGTCTAGTCCAACGTTAGATCTTGTTATTGAAACTTTTTACTTAAGTGAATAAATTTATCAAATTAAATTAAAATCAACCATATATTTTTATAAAAAATAAATTTTCACATTTTTCAATAATTTTCTTTTACATTTACATCATATATTCTCTTACAAATCTAACTTTCAAAATTTATTTGCACATAAAACTTCTAAGAACAAGCTCTTAAATGTTATGCAATTGATTAACGAGACGAGACAATTTCATAAATTGAACCATCTCTTCTGAATATGGCAAGGCCACCTCAAGGTCAGAGGTCACGAGAACATTGCGAACGAAAAGGTAGATTCACTTCATTGAATAATGACCAACCCTACATCCAGGTGACTTGACTTCATAACGTCTCACCGTGTAGGACGGTTACTCATTTAAAGCTTACTTCGTGTATCCTTTGGGGGCAAGCAGTCAAGTAGGTTTGATTTTGTTCACTGCTCCTGCTTCGTAGCACTAGAAAAGAAAATACAGTTTACACGTCTTATTACAATACAATAATTGCAAAACAAGAAAAGAGCCTCAACAAAGTAACCATACGGCCACACACTTTGTATGCGTTCTAGATCAAAATTTCACAGCAATCTACACATTAAAACCATCAATAATAACATCTGAATTATGGAATGATAACGGGACATTTTTTGTCAATAGATTTCGCTAAAATGCTTGTTCGCCAACATATTTTTACATTTCAGTAACAATACGTCATCACGATCCACAGCTGCTTCAGTAACGCTCAAGATTTGTGAAGAACAGAATTTGAGCTTTCACCACTCACAAGTCACAAGATACAGTCAAATCTCAATCTCATCTAAGGGTTCAAACTAACTTGGTTGACACCCCTCATACAGCAAAAAGAAAGTTGAGTGCTTAGTGTACAAATGATACAAAAAGGAAAGACAACCAAAAAATATTACATGAACAACAAATTATTGATGGCTTCGAAATCAGTTGTACAGTCCAAATCAACATGCACAACTGCCTCGCGGCTCAGTGTCTGGAACAGCCTCGGGTATGCCCTGGAAATATCTGTAAATGCCAAAGCGAAAAACATTAAAACCTAAAACTCTAGAAGATGCGAAAAAAGGGAAAAGATTATAGAGAACATAACCAAGAAGCTTTAAGAATTACAAGATCAGCCAGAGGAATGAAAAAGTTGTCTTCAAGGCTAATATTTGACTCTATTTAAATTGATACTCACATGTCTTGGTCGTGCTCATTGGCTAGAGCAGTTTTCGCAATAGACGAAAATGCAGCATCAACATTGTAATCCTCTTTTGCTGATGTCTCAAAGTAAGGTATGTTCCCTTTTGATGCACACCATTCCCTTGCTTTCTTTTCAGAAACCTGGATTAGGAGAGATTAGCTCAACTGAGGACAACACCAGATAATATACATAGTCGCAACTAGACTTACCACTCTGCTATTTCCACCATCTATATCTATTTTGTTTCCTAGTAGTATAAAAGGAAATGTCTTAGGGTCTGGTGGGTTCGCCTGCATCAAAACTAAACATGGTTAAATGAAAAGGAACCATTCTCCAAGTTCAATTATTGAAACTAAAGCATAAACCCATGTCATCTTTCTATTTCTATCTCAAAACAGAAACTGGTAAAATCATTTCTATAGACATATTTGGTGCCTGGTGGGAAACCTATAACCATCACACAACTCTTCATTACTCATTTCAACTCAGTCTATTTATATTTTGAAATAGAAATAGAAAGCTGACAAGGTCTAAATTAATGATAATAATAATAAGGGTACAAGTTCAAAGTAAAGCTTTGAACAGCTCACAATAATTCTGTAAGAATTCAGCTAAATATACATATTTTTACAATGTAGTGCAATTAACCCATTCCAATGAATAACAAATTGTTATTAACGACAACAACTAAAACAATTACTCTACACCACCTCAGCGAGATTAGCACTAAAATAAACACATCTAAAAGATACAGTAAATTCAGATGAGATACAAATTGTGTTCACTGCCTGCTTATTTTGTGGTAAAAACTGACAGAAGACCGAAAGATCTACAGATGAACATATTTAACAGAGATTCTTTAGTAACCAACAGTCAAGTTTCAAATTGTTCGTGCCATCTGGCCATGTTAGAAAGCAAGTCTAAGGATTGCATTAAAACCTATGGAATGCAGATAATTGCATAAAATCTATTCACCAGTATGTTTGTTTGGAGTTAACTCTGGCATTTAAAAAATATCGCTTAAGACCAAAAATTATATAACAGGATTGCACAAACCCATTAAGTGCCAGCAAGCATAAGAAGGAGAAGATCAAATGGTGTGGTGAGAAAAATTCATATATTCAGCCATATATGTCGGGACTAAGGTTTAAAGGTTACTTGGTTCTTGGTTTGAAAATAATGACTTGTTATTTTTCAACTAGGCAACAACTAGCCAATGGGACCCAGCAAGTTAGCAACTAATGGAACTGCAAATTGATAGTCAAAACCACAATTCATTCTGAAAACATGAATCAAACAGCTTTTGAACATATTGACACCACTGCATGTCAATATTGAAGTTGCCAATAGCATTCTCAGAGAAAATAGTACTAAGAGGCAATGTGGCTTTAAATCAACTAAAGATAAGCAGCAAAGCACCTTAAGTTCTTAACATTTCAAGGGACAACTGAAATACATTTTAGCATATTGCATAAAGGTATGCCTGTAGCCTATAATTCATTCATATATCCCGTTACAGTCAAATATGATGACGAACGTATAGAGCAGCATGACAATGACTGTAATACATGTTTTGCAATTGAAATGAGAAATGTCCATGATACAAGCCTTAAAAACAGAGCTCTGAGAACTTGCTCAACAGTATCTTGAGAGTGGAGCAGAAGAAAAGAGAATACAATATGACCAAAGGCAACATTTTTAGGGACTTCCTTTGTAGCGCCGATATGTCAAATTTTGATTGAGAACTGAACAGGTCATGGTTCGTAAGCTTACATAGTTACATTTTAAGAATCAGAATATTAACAGACCAGGCTTTCTTTGAAAATCAAAAGAAACCCTATATGCAGTCAATAAAATGAGACATTTATGATCTATATGAAAAAACACTAAAACCAAACCACTATCAAAGAACTCTACCTTCCCTTCAAATATTCAAAATCATGCACTCAGGCAACAAAGGAATATCCAGCTGAAAGAAAACCTAAAGGCACTGGGTCCAAAATACAACGAGCTAATAAATTCACCAACCTGTTTGAGAAATTCTTCATGCCAATTGTCAAGGGTATCAAATGACCTCATTACATTGACATCGTACACCAAAACACAACAATCTGCCCCTCTATAAAATGCAACTCCAAGGCTTTGAAATCTCTCCTGCCCAGCAGTGTCCCATATCTGCCATTGCAGCAGCCAAAGTAAAAAGGCAAAACATGAACAATAAATTGAAGCTCTAGAAACCAGAATATGCACGAAGTTATACGCTCCTTGGGCTGACACAGTTATGCACAGGAAGGGAAACTTACTTGAAGCGTGACATGGCGGTCGTCAATTTGAAGTTCCTTTGTGACAAAATCAGCCCCAATGGTAGCCTTATACTGATGACTGAATTTATTATGTACGTATCTATTTTGCCAATTTAAGGAAGCCAAAGAAAAATTGAAGTATATTCACAAATTACAGCGCTCCGTCATAAATAATCAGCAGTTCATTTTACCGTTTTCCTTAATGGTTAATGCCATGAACATAATAACTAAAAAGGATACTGATTCATCAATGATGTTTTACCCACCCTGAAATAAACCCAGACAAAGGCAAATGAACTTCCGATCTCTAACAAAAACCGAACCCTAAGATCATAAATTGTGAAACTGAATTGAAATAAATAAGAGATTTTACCCGCTGTCGCCGAGGACGATGACCTTGAGCAGTGTTCGCCTACGCAATGACATATTTATCTGCTACTATGGAAGTACAAATTTCTACCTTTACTTTTGTATAAATCTCCCCGAGGGGTTCAAAGAAATCGGGTGGGCGCCAATTTCGATCTAAAGCACGGGACTTGCCGGTGCAGGCGATGTAAATATTTTGAAGTAAAATTCCTCTATGTTTGTATTTTGTCAATTAAAAAATCCCGACCGGTTCCCTACCGCCCTAATTTGGTATCCGTAACATTCACCAATCAATTACTCGGACAATTCTTGTTTTCAAAATTAGGGCTTTTCCTCTCAAAAAATAAAAAAATTAGGGCTTTGAACTCAAAAGGAAAAGCAACGTTAATACTCGACTTATTTGATAAATTGATAAATTAAATAAGGGTTAATTTCACAAATTATCCCCCACCTTAGAGTTAAGAATCGGTTTCGTTCACAATCTTTATTTTCATCCTCCACAGTCCCAACATTTAATAAATACACCCAAATTGTCATTTTTTCCACTATTTCAAAAAAATTTCAACGAAATGACCATTATACCCCTTAAACTTTTTAATTTTTTTTAAAAGAAAGTTTAAAAATAATAAAAAGATTAAAATAAAAAAAGAAAACCCACCCCATCCCCTTTCCCTCCCAAGATTGGCCGTAGGAAATGGAAACATTCCGCCGCCGAAATGGCGGCATTCTGTCGGCAAAAAAAATGGGTGAATCCTTCCCTCCCAAATTGATGCCCTAAATGGCAGTAAAATGCTGCCATTTCGGGCAACAATTGGGAAGGATTACCCCCTCCCCTGAGCAGTATTTTGGTTGTCGGAAATGACAGCATTTGTTACCATTTTCAGCGGCCAAAAAGAGGGTGAATCTCCCCCATTTGCTGCAATGGGGTGAGCAATCGGGGAGATTCACCCCCTTTTTTGGCTATCGTTTCTGGCAGCCCAGGAGGCTCTCTCTCTCTCCAAATTTTGTGCATAATGAGGTGCTGTCGCTACCATTTCTAGTAGCACTTTAGCTGCTGAAGGGGAGGTAAACCCTCTCAAAATGGCAGCATATGGGGGGTTGACCCCCCCTTTTTGGCTTGCGGAATACCGCCATTGCGACGGTGGAAAGGCCGACCACCGGAATGTTTCAATTTTCGGCGGCCAATCTGGGCTGGGCTGGGTGGGTTTTCTTTTTTTATTTTTCTATTATTTTTAAACATTTTTTAAAAAATTTAAAAAGTTTAAGGAGTATAATCGTCATTTCATTGAAATTTTTTTGGAATCGTGAAAAAAATGACGATTTGCTTACATTTATTAAAGGTTGAGGGCTGTGGAGTGTGAAAACAAATGTTGGAAATGAAACTGATTCTTAACTCAAAGGTTATGGACGATTTGTGAAATTAACCCATTAAATAATTCCAGCTTGTATATATCTTAACACATTTAATTTTTTTTTTCAAACGAAAAAGACAAAGAAAAAGTACAAAGAATAAAATGTGTTAACACATTTAACTTGTTGAATTCAGCTATTTTTTCCTTTTAGGTTTCATATATAGTACAATTAGCAATGAATATAATGTATGGACGCTAAAATATTTGTTTCCATAGCTTAATTATCGTTGCATGCTATGGACATTTATGAGTCCAATTTCTGATGGATCGATCCCGGTAGCAGAGCCTTTTGTTTAAAATACTATAATTTAACTTATGTATTATCATATTGATCTAAATGAATGAAAATGGTTACTTGAACAATACAAAAGTTGTGGACACACTTTTTAAGATTAAGGTACATGATATTTTTTAAAAAAAAAAAATCAGATATTTCAATTATTTTTACATTATGATATCACAATTTACAATATAATAATCACAATTTGTCAAACCCCTCAATTAATAGCATGATTTGAAGTTATCTTACTAAATCAATATGCCGAAAGCGTTACAAATTTCTTGTTACAACTCTTGTTAAAATCGGGGGGCACGACTTGTCAATCAATTCTCTTTCATTCATTAGATGATGTAGTGTTGTTTGTCATTTTTAATTAGTTTAAAGTTGTAGTATTTGTATAAAAGAACATGATACACTATAAATAAAAGTCATTTTATATATATTACCAAACACAAGCTTGGGAGACCATTACATGTGAAAATAGGACTCACAATCTCGTATCAAAACTTCTTTATAAGTCAAGTTTTGTTTAGTTATATTGGTTTCCATACATATACTTACCTTACTCCCATCACTAATTAATACTTAATTAAACAAGAAATATTGGCATATCCCTCATAATATTGTCATGGTGCAAAAGATTGAGGGAAAATGCACAAAATATATTATACTCATATGAGGTTCCCAAATACATTACAAACATGGGATCATCCTCATAATAAGCCCAAATGTCTATTTCTATCACATGCATAACTTGACTCGCGTCGTGCGACAACCTCCATTCTTCAGCCTTTCTCTCAACGATCCTTCAGTGGATCATCTATAAAAGAGTAATCACATACAAGGTGAGTATAAAATACCCCGTGAGTAATACATTATTTCGGTTTAACAAAGGTTTATAGAAATCATTTCATGCTACAATCTTAAGAATATTAAGATGCACAAACCTTTTTGAATACATTATAGGGCCCCAAATACTAGAAATTCCTACTACCCATGGCGCCTCGTTTCCTTTCAAATACCAATATGGTAATAGCAACACAATAGATTCATAACAATTTCCGGTTAGCTTTTACCGAATTTCTAAACTTTCATTAATCTATAACAATTAACATGGATCAAATCAAAGCAAACAATACAAAATGGGTAGAGGGACTCTAGCACTTCTTATGCAAGAAATCATTTTAACAATAACTAAAACACATACCTTTTCTTGAAATTTATGCATACAAATAAACCAAAGTAATGAATTACTCACCTTGTTTTCTTATACCTTTGAAGTTGAGACTTGTTAATGAGTGGTAAAACACCTTCAATTCCTTAGTATATCTAAGCAAAATAGCCTTTAGAATGTGGGTTCTATATGTATATGAACTAAGCCTTGTTTGAAAAGATAAAAGAGAGCTTTTGAAGGTCTTTTGTGAGTTTTCAAAACCATGCACAATTTATGGACGAATTTTCCTTCTTGTTTTCTAAAGGTTTTTGAGTTTCACCAATACAAAGACTCTCACTTGTCCTATAGCAATGAGTTAAATTAGAGGGATAAAAATTCTTCTTAGTGAATCAATATGCCAAGTGTGGGCTGTGGATTCAATTCATGTGGGAAGAACTTATTGGATACAAGTGTATGAGATTTTTCCCTTTAATTCTTAGTAGACCCCTTTACGTATTGAACTCTATAATTAAGTCTTTGTATTTCTGACTATACTAGTGAGACATCATATCTTTACCTTAAGTATCTTTTCGGTCTCAAAATTTACTACCCGATTAAGCTTAATCGTTCTTTTAGCAAATTTTCTGTAACCGATGGGGTAATTGACATACATTCGAGTGATCATCAACCAAAAAAAATGTCCTCAAATTCTTATAAAATGTCTCGACTAGTCATCCAATTATAAGATTTATTCATCGATTACTTATAGTTGATTATCAAAACCAATTATTATTCTGAAGATGTCACTACTAAAAATAAAGGAATTACACGAGATGTTACACAATTTGTCAAAACACCGAGTCACATCAACTTACCCAAAACACCGAGTCACACTAAAATAACTCTTCAAACACCGAATCACGCCAAAATAACTCTCCAAAACATCAAGTCGCAACAATAAAACTCAAAATCAAGCACAACTCCAAAACACCATTCACAATAAAAATAAGTCGCCAAAATATCAAGTCAAATCAAATACAACTCTAAAATACTGAGTCACAACAAAAATAATTCACTAAAACACCGAGTCAAAATCAAACACAACTCTAAAATACCGAGTCACAACAAAAACAACTCATCGGAACAACCGAATCACAACAACACAACCACCGCGAACACCACCCGAGTCATCACACAACATAACACAACCAAGTCACCACCGCGACCACCCCGATGACCACCCCACCCCACCACTGCTAACCTTCCACCACGACCACCAACCACCCACTACTGCGATCTAAAATTAGACCGTCAAATCGCGATCTGAACGGCATTATCTTGAACAGCCAAAAGATTAATCGAGCATCATTAACATTACCCTCCACGATGAAGATATTCTGTTGATTTTAGAATCCGAGCAATCAGTCGAGTTCTTCTAGTGCATGGATCTGGGCGGAGGATTTGATCTGATCTGGGAGGTGGAAACTCAAATGCGACGCCGTTAGTGAGAAAGAGAAGGTGTCTGGATCTCCGGCGTTGGCGAGGTGCGGTAGCTTCTAGTGGCAGCAGCGGCAACAGTGGTGGAGAGAGTGTGGAATAACATGTTCTGTGGGGCAGGGGTGGGCTGGGTTGGTGTTGGGGTGAGGGGTTCACCTGATTTTTACAAAATGGGTATTACACTCCTTAATTCTACAATCAAGTACCAAAAACATCTTAAAACCCAATTAATCCTGAATGAAATGATGATGTTTTTAAGACTACTAAATAAGTTTTGAGATGTATTAAGGTTGAGATGTGATTCTGTGGGCTATTTTTTTTTCTCCTCCTCCAACACATTATTTTAAGTTTACATTGAGTTTTTCTATTAAGTCAGATCGGGCTCCGTGTATGGAGTCTGACAGTCAATAAAAAACAGTCATGTCAAATGTCATAGCCCAATCTGACTTAATAAAATTATTATAGAAATCAGCCACATTTAATTTATTTGCATATAATGATAAGTACAAAAATATCATGTATTATAATGTATGAGCTTCATATATAGGTGTAAGTTATCCATGCAACTTCTATATAACTTCGCCTTGCATGGATTTAGCACAGCGTAAGCCCAATGCATTGTAATTGTAAGCACGCATTGACCCATTGTGCTCATGACAGAGCATTTTATGGTGCTCTTGCCATCTTTTTTTGGGATGTACTTCATTTCAATGTGGTTATTAAATATTATGGTACAGGTCGTAGCTCCTTTAAAAAAATACAATTTTATGAAATTTGATAACAAGCGAGCTACACATAGTGATATGCTGATTAAAGATAAACATGTACTTGTTGGCAGTTTTTTTTTTTTTTTTTTTTTTAAACGTAAAGGAAAGAAATAGAATGGAGGATGACTAATATTTGCTAATGTTTATGTAAGAAACTTGTTAGAAACTATTGAAGACAACGATTTTAAGAAAACGTTATGTTAAGAAAGTTGTCTTGTTACTTTGGTAGTTGTCATAAAAGTTTGATGAAGGAGAATAAGACCAAGAGGGTTTTGAATTGGGCCTCACATTTTTAATGCAAGACAAGATTGGCCGGTTTCTTGGAGCAAGAATTGCAAAACAGAGGACACACTTTATATTTGTCATTTACACTTCTGTTATTGGAGAAAGACGTCTTTATCTCACTTTTAGCTCCTTTATATCCAGCTATTTAGAGAATACAGAGAATAGATATTTTTGCTTCCTTTTGCTGTGTCAATTTGGTTCAGCTCTTTCCTTTATTTTTCATAGAATTGGCTCGAAGAAGCTCAATTCCTTTCCTTGATTAGACTTCACATGTCAAAGTTATTATAGTTAAAATAAAAACAGTGTGGCTTTTAAAAGATGTTAATTTAGATGCGAATCCTTTTAGTGGATTGTGTGTGACCTCTGGCTTCTGCTCTATCGCTTGTGCATTTTCGTGTTTCGCTTGCAAGAATCTCACCCAAATTGCACACATCTAAATTTAATGTGGTAATTTACATCTAATGTCCCCAGCTTTTCAACCATTAATAAATTACATCCCTAACCTTTATCTTTAGTGTTGTGGATCCTTAATCTTTGAGGAAATCTCTCCCAAGTTCCTATGGACACTTTCCATCCATTTAAACTGGTAAATTTTTATAAAAAGACAATTTTAACCCGTAAAAGGTTGGGGACCTTGGGTGAAATTACATTTATATCATTATCTATTTGAATAAACAAACAACAAAATTTTAAAATATAAGAAAATAATATAAAACACCCCACCCAACCTTGTGAAAGGTTGGTCATTTAAAACCCCGACAACGTCGAAGACTGTAAGCTCTCGGTGTTTCCCTATCAACAACGACATAAACAAATTCACTGACGAAGTAAATTAATAGTCATTGACGTTCTGGCCAACTGATAGTGGTGTCGGTAGGATTCTCCTATTAAGACTACTTTTCTCTTTCACTCCCAAAATATTTTGGGGGATTGTTGGCTAATTCTAGAGAACCCCAATTAGTTTAGAATCAAACACCTCGATTTTTTATTGATTATTAGCCAAACTTGTAACCAAGCCTGTCGAAATCGGGCGTGGCCGTTCCAATTGTGGTTTAGTAGTGAAATAAATTTCTTAAATTCGTTCATCACAACATCAACCACTACTTAATAATCTGTATTAGGGATTGAATTAACCGATTTCAAAGACGATTAACAGAAATTTTTCTACATTTGCGATTGAAAAATCAATTCGATAAGTTTCTCTAGCAATCTAGCTGTCGCCACCCCAAATCCATCTTGGAAATAAACCCAACGATGCCTTTGTTATATCCACGCAAAGGGTTAGATTGGATGGGGGTGTTTGTTTTTCAATTTTTGTGTGCTCTTCCGATCTATATTTTTAATTTAAAAAGATAATAATATAAAAGTAATTCACTCAAAGGTCCCCAACATTTTACAAAGGTAGAATTGTCTTTTTATAGAAATTTAATGGTTTAAATGGATGGAAAGTGTTAATGGGACATGGGTATAAATTTTGTCAAAGGTTGAGAACCTACAAGACAAAAAATAAAGGTTGGAGTTATAATATATCAAACGTTAAAAAGTTGGAGATGTTAGGTGTAAATTGCCCAATTAATATCTTGTGGAATTACTCGTAGCTCCTAGATTTAATGCATCTCTGTTCATATAAATACACACACAAAAAGCTCTCTGAGTTTTTTGGTTTAAATCTAAAGGTTAAAGATGAAAGTCAAAATAAATCAACGGTAGGCGACCTTTACTGCAAATTACCCGGGAAAAAAATTTATATGCGAGATAAAGTCGGAGGCTTTTAAATTTTTACATATAGGTACGATGATGGCCGGAAAAGGTTGTAGAATCCACTGATGAACAAGGTTTTTTACGCTCACTGCACACCTATATAAAGCGTGAACCAACACGCTTTTCCTTCTCCTTCGTCTCCTTCTCACATACTACTCTTGTTACAGGGAGGTAATTTATGCTTGTATCTATACCTACTTGTCGTATCTTTTATGCACAAATTCCAATACTTTTCATCTGGATTTTCAGTTTCTCATCTGAATTTTAAATATACAATTTATTGATTTGATATGGCAGCGGCGGCGCCAGTTTCGCCACTGGCGGGTCAGACTCAGTCTTCGACTGGCGGTGAGTTTAATGGCTGCGACTCCACCTTCAACTCCACAGATATCAACGGCCACGGCGGGAGCGGCAGTCGGGCCTGGAGGATTCTTGAACTCTTCTCTGAATGTCGGTGATCTTGAGGCTTCAGTGAACGAATCAAAGCTGTACGATTTGTTTAACCACGTGGCGCCGGTGGTCTCCGTCAGGGTTTGTAGGGATCAAACCCGCGGGACCTCCCTCAGCTATGCCTATGTCTATTTTCGGCAGTCCTCAGGATGGTGATCACGGATTGGTTAATACTTCTAGTTTATCGCTGTTAAATTGTGTTGATTTTGTGTTTTTTTTGGTTATTCTTTATGCATGCATGTATGATGTATCAGATTAGACCGGCACACATTTGTCCATGTTGAAATTAATGGGGGTTCTAGAGTGCTCAATAGTTCCCAGTATTATGATCCTCTTATGATTTGTGCTCTAATTTTCTTCAAATAATTATTTTATTGGGCATCAACTTGTGTTCTGCATCATCAGTGCCTCTTTAAATCAGAGCTTGTTTAGGCCCTTAGGAGAGCTTAAACTATTAACAAAGTGTTTTGCAACTCATTTTTTTGGATTATAATCTGTCACACGGCATTATTTCATTGGTTTCACTTTTTTTAAAAAGCCAAAAAGTAAAAGTTAAGTCGCAATATTTTACTTTTTTACAAAAAAAAAACCAATAAAATGATAACACTTAGTAGATGATAATCAAAAAAATAAACTCATGAGTTGCCAATCACTTTGTAAATAATAGTTGCTGGTCATACGAAATCTATATATATTATAACTAGTATTCGCACTCGTGAGTTGTACGGGTAGATAAACTAATAAAATTTTATCGTTCCAAAATAAAATTCTAAAGACCATCATGAATAGGTGTGATTTTCTTGAAAAACATGTACATTTTACCAAAACCAAAATGACTATATCCAACATTTGTTAACAAATGATGAATCAATATAATAAACAAATCGATTACCGATCAATATAATAATATAAATAATCAAATCAATAAAGAATATAATACATAATGAAATTTCATGTGTCCACCATTGCTCTCTGTCTTTGGTGCTTCATGAAATTAAATGATATAATGAAACCTGAGAATGATAAATGTGGAAAACAAACAATTTTCAAAAACAATAACATATATAACCATGTTTGACTATGTTTAGCATATATAAACTAATAAATATATAAGATAGTATGAACTATGCATTTATGCAGTACTGCAGTAATATTTGCAGTGTTTATAACACTATTTTATAGTTATTCTCTAATATATGACTACTCATAATAGTTTTCAACAAAATTATTGAACAATGTTCATTCAAAGATCTGAACCCCTCATCCTACACATAACATCGAGGAAATGATTTCTTGACATCTAATCAATTGAGTCCCACCTACAAAAGTTAGCAACTAATATATCATTACGATAGGAAAAAATCGACTATGAAAAGAGAGATAATAAATTATAGATCCAACTAAATGTTCATCATAAAAGCAGAAAGATCAATAAGCGGAATATAGAGATAAGATATTACCAAATGATAAAACTGCTAAGTAGTGAAAAAATAATGTAACAACTGTTATACTTTCTATTTCCATCGTCACCTATATTTTTCTTTCACAAAAAGTAGCATGAAATTATTAAATAAAATCATCACCACAAAAATAAATAAATAAATGATTTTTAATCACATGAGTGAATAATATCCAATACTAATATATCATATATATTTTTTGAAAGAATTAATATAGCATATTTAATTGCCTTTTACTAAATGATATTATAATAATTGACCAAAAAGCATATAGCAATGTTTGCAAAAAAAAAAAAATACAGCAATTAAAAGATAAAATTTAGCGCTTATAAGAAATCTAAAATTAAACAAATAATTCACACAATTAGATATGTAAATAATGTATTAATTTATATGGATATTAAAATGAACCAGAAAATAATTACATATGTGTTCTAATTCAATGAAGTGCATTAACGAAATAAGTAAATAACAAATTCTATTAAGATAACAATAATAATCACAGGTTCGATTCCCCATGTGGGGGTTTGTCTACATTTTATATATAGTTTGTAGTCTCCTGTATAGGAGTTTGATTTCTTATAGTCCCATATATAGGGGTTTGTATTGTTAATTTCTGTGTGCTGTATTTCAGAATGATATATACATGCACTTGTAGTACCATTATGTGAATTGCCATTGTACTTAAAAAAACAATAATAATCACATATAAATAACATAATTAGCACATCTATATTCATAAACATTCCAAAATGAAAATTATAGATCGGAAGAATATTAGGAAGTAATTCATTATTATCAATGAAGAAAGCAACCAATAATATTCTAGAATATTAGAAAACTACAGTATCCCATTTGACTGAAACATGGAAGACAATAGACGAATTGATTTGTTAACAAAGACGAACTCTAGACTCACATCCCAATCATTATGAGTCAATGACATCAACTTGGCTTCATAGCGGACTTTCAATTTCTAATTCATTCTCTTCGTGTCAATGTTTTTAGAAAGCAGCTTGCACTATTTTTCAAAGAATGAATATTGTATAGGAGAAGAATAAGAGATCGGAAGAGCACAACGGGGACTGAAAACATATGAAAATACATCACACCCAAAATTCTGAAGGCCGAAAAATTAAAAACCCAATAAATAGTTAAGGCTCCAAAACAAAAAGGAACTAATAATAAAGAAAAAAGATACGGACAAAATATTCTTTGAAAAATAAGGGAGAGAGCGGTGTAATTTTGGAGTCAATCAAAAATCAGAGAAAAGAAATTTTTGCGGCCAATCGCCATAAGATTATAAAAAATTAAGAAAAAATAATTTTAGCGAATCAAAACTAAAATCGGATTGAAAAAGCAATAAGAGAAATGCAGTAATTTTGGGGTCTTAATTAACATTATATAAGGAATAGGAAAAAACAAGTTTACGAAATTATTTAGCATATTCCATATTACATAAGAATTTTACAAAAGGAATAATGGAAATATTGTTGGAAAGAAATGGAACCCTAATTTCCGGCCGTGTAAATGGAAAAAATGCGGTTATGGGAATAAATAAATAAATAATAATTAATTAATTACTTAATTAATTAATTACTTATGTAATAATGTAGGCGTGATTGTTTGAAAGTTGCCAAACTAAAAAACACGTTTCCAAGAAAAAAAGGCCAAAAAAAAAATGATAAATACATGTGTAATAAGTGACGTACGCATGATGTCAACAAATCATTTAAGCAGGAAAATACTTTTAGACTATTTTTGATTTAGATATATATAGGAATAGCCACCGAATCACTTTGGGCAGGAAACTTATACTTTCCATTTTTGGGATTTTTTTTCCTGCTTTTTCTGCTGAAATTGAAAACCTATATTGGATAATTAATGATGTTCGTGTTAAATGCGCATCACGCATTTTAAAAAGATGGCACACGGTTTTACACTTTTACTTCAATTGGTGCCTCTTTCATTGGTCCTTCTATGGTGTCCAAATGACAGTGTGACAACACATCATTGATTGTGTTACGGGCCCATCACCCAACACACTCAATGGTGTGTTGCTATATTGTCTTTTGGACACCATAATATGGTGTCCAAATGACACTATAGAGTGTGCCCTTCTTCAATTGCCTGTTGGAAAATAAGGCTTTGGGAAATTCAAAAAGCGGCATTCTCTTTGGGGCTTGGAAAATGAGTGGATGTTTGACCCTCTAAAAAATCAAAAAGTTTAAGGGGTATAATAGTCATTTTGTTGAAAATTTTATGAAATAGTGACAAAAAAGACAATTTGCATGCATTTATTAAATGTTAGAGGCTTTGGAGTGTGAAAAAAGGTTGGAGACGAAATCGATTCTTAACTCAAAGGTTGTAGACGATTTGTGAAATTAACCCTTATCAAAACAAATTATAATCTCATCTACTACTGATTTGACCACTGATTTGACAATTCCTCATTTATAACCATAAATTTCAAACTTTTATTAAATTATACACAACTCATTTCACCTCTTTTTAATTCAGTTTGAATAAATAGCTTCAAACAACCACTGAATATCGGAAAATGGTGAAATGCATCCCATCTACGTAAATGCTCCACTCATGCTTTGGAAATATGTAAAAAAAAATTTGGTGATTGCATATTGAAGAGATTGCGCTATACTACTCGGTTGAATTCCTGGCAATGTAGTATTTGACAACAAAACAATATACACATCTATAAATATTCATTCTATTCATTTACGTACAAACTAGAGGAATGGAGAGAGGGGAGATAGAGAGCTGTAGCCGTCTTGAGTTTTGACATGGAAACTTTTTAGGGAGAGACTCTTGATATTAAAGAGAATAGGAGGAGAAGAAGGATTTCAAGGTATTTATACAGGCAGAATAAATATGGAAGAGAGATAACTAGTAATTAATAGAGGAATGTGTAAATCGAGCCAAGTCTTGAAACGTTTGGGTGGAATGTAGGGTTAATAACTCTGTTTTTCTTATGCATCGGGTATGATCAAACACTACCCCGAGGTGAAAGTTGCAGAGGAACAACATGTGGAATTTCTATTGATGGCTTTTATCATGTGGTTCTATTTATGATTAGGATTGTACCGGTCGTAGTGAGAGTAGTACATTCTCTCCAAGTAGTTGTACTTTGGGCTCAAGGGAAACAAATTGAGTTAAAATGGGGAATTTCATATTTACCTTCGATAGTAGATAAATTAATCTAACTTAATTTCACGTCTATGGAAATTTTTTGTCACAAAATGAAGGGACTTCTGCATGTGAATACGTCTGATGATATATATTGTTAATCATACATGGTTTCTGCATAGTCATGTGTTTCTTTTTTTCCTTTTTAATAATGTATACGCTTTGAAAAAAGATCTTAAAAGGAGTGTTGACTAACTAAAGTAAAAAAAAAAATTGATATTAAAAAAAATTAAATAAAAGAAAAGATTAATAAATGAATGAAGTTGCTTGTGTCAAATAAAAAGAAAGGTGAATGACTGAGTTGTATCTAAAAAAAATTTATGAATGGAGTTAAGTTGAGTCTTGACATTAAAACTCAGCTGACAAATGCTATAAATATAAAATAAAAAATGGTATTTAAATCAGCGTTGTTATAAGCATTAAAATAAGCATTTTTTAAAATATTTTTATTTATACAGGCTGTACGGGGGAACTGGTGTAGGAATAGGTGTTGTTTCATTTTCTTTTTCTCTATAAATATATTGACATTAATAAAATGTTGAATAGAAGTTGATTTTCATTATAGTATTAGAATTAGAATAATATAGTAAATAAATCTTAATATTAAAGAAGTGTCAATTTATTTAAATTAAAAAAAGAAGTGTCCGTTTATTTTAATGAGTTCATGCAGAAAAGGAAAAAAAATTAATAAATGAATGGAATGGAGTTGACATAAAAAGGGAGGGGGATGGATGGAGAAAAAATGGTATGGTTAGAGAAAAAAGCTACACAACAAATATAACTTTGAATAAAAAAATTGAGATTACGTTTCTTTAAATAAATTGTCAAATGAAAAATTGGTGATAATTTTGGCATTAGAATACTACAGCTATAAATCTTAATATCGTAAAAAGAAGTGCCAATTAGTGTACTTTAATAAGTTTACCAAAAAAGAAGATGAATAGACGTACGGTACTATTGAAATTAGCTAACATGTTAGAAATATCGGATGACAATGGTATTTAAAATTCAATCTTTTTCCAATAAGTAATTGGTATAATTAGTAATTTATCAGATGAAAATTGGCCTTAATTATGACATTTGATAGCATAATAATTAAGTTTGAAATCTTAATATAAAAGATGTATAAATAACTTTTTCTAATAAATTTATTTAAAAAAGAAAAGATTAAGAAATGAATGAAATTAACTTGGTAGTAAAATTAATTAACAAATATTTGAATATATAAAATTTAAATAGGTATGACAATATAGTTGGTTTCGAGAGCTGCCATGCCTCGGCTTTTAAGAACAATTATAAACCCTTTTTTATTTTTTGTTTTTTAAACCAAAAATTTTATTCATTTAATTAATACTTAGCTAAGAGATAATATATATATATATTGTGAAATATTGATATAATAAGTCGACAATTTTATTATTATTAAATATGAATGCTAGACATTTAATTGTTTTGTTTTGACATTTCAATTTCTTAGAACTCATCTATGGTGGGGGCAGGTCATCCTTGCCCCAAATCCAAACCCATCACAGGGCAGATACCCACCCCCCATGAATCTGATTAATAAGGGCGAGGTAGAAGCATTAGTAGCGGGCTCACAAGTTCATTAGTTAACGGGTCAAATTGTCATATCTGAATTTAAGGTAACTCTATTATACATTATACATTTGAACAAAAGTAATCCATTGTCGAGTTTAAACAACTATCATGTGTTTTACTTACACTATTGCGAATGTGTTCATTACTTGGGAGGATAATAATTTGTTATATTATTATTTGTGGTGTATAGTTTTTTTAGATTATTGATCACTCACAAGTGTAAAAATTTATTCCACTTGCTAAAAAAATTGTAATTGGTCCAATTCGTGCAACGTAATCAAATTTGTCGATGCTAAATAAGTTTTGAGATAAAATTTTATTGAGTATGCTAACGATGACTTATTAGATTAATTTGCCAATACTAAATAAGTAAACAATCCACACTTGCAGTGGGTAGAATTGATAAATAAGTTATTTTTAAAAAATAGCTTCCTTTAAGTCTGTGCAAGCACGGGTAACATATTAGTGTATTGATAATAAATGAGTAGTACGAATAAATAATTAAGTGGACATACTTGGTGGTGTCACAATGACATTTCAATTGAAGTATACCAAACATGCTCTTCTCAACATTGTTAATGTAGTATTGATTGATGGTCTCAAAAGTATTATGTAAGGGGGTATTCTTTGATTTTATTATATATCTTGCGGGCTCTGAGATAACATCCCCCCCCCCCAATTGTTTCCCGTGCAAATGTTGCACCTGTTAGTGGGAAGCCTATAAGGATTATGTTTTCTCATCGAGATATCCTTTTATGAGGAAACTGGATATGCTAATGTTTTCATAAAAAATCTAGACAAATAGATCACAAGGCACTCTACGACACTTTTGCTGTCTTTGGGACTGTGCTCTCATGCGAGGTAGCCATTGAAAACAAGGGCCGTCTTAAAGGCTATGGTTTTGTACAGTTTGAAAAAGAGGAAGCTGCACAAAATGCAATCAGGCGACTGAATGGTATGCTTATCAATGATAAACAAATATATGTTGGCACATTTGTTTGTCGACATGAAAGAAATGAGTTGATGGATCACCGATATTTACAAACGTTTATGTGAAGAACTTGTCTGAAACTATTGAGGACGAGGACCTTAAGAAAACTTTAGGGAAGTTTGGCTCCATCAGTAATGCAGGTGTAATAACAGATACAGATGGAAAATCCAATTAATGTTTTGGCTTTGTGAATTTCGAACACCCAGAAGCAGCAGCTTGTGCAGTTGAGAGCTTGAACGGGTCATTACTAGACGGAAAAATTTTGTACGTCAGAAAGGCCGAAAAGAAAGTTGAAAGAGAAGCAAAACTAAGAGCCAAATTTGAACATGAAAGAATTTGTAGGTATGAGAAATTAAAAGATGCTAATTTATATTTGAAAAGTCTTGATGACAGCATGAATGATGAAAAACTGAAGGAGTTATTCTCAGAGTTCGGAACCGTCACATCATGCAAGGTATTTGGTATATTGTAAATCATCTTTATACTTTAGGTTAGCCAACGCTTCTGCAATTTTTCTATTGAAAATCCTTTAGGTCATGCTTGATGATCAAGATGGAGTAAGCAAGAGTGCAGGTTTTGTGGCCTTTTCCACCCCTGAAGAAGCTAAGAGAGCTGTATGATTTCTTTTATTATACACATTTACACATATTGTACACAGGATATATATATATATATATATATAATATTTGGGTTGGATCTCGTGCAACCTATCTTCTTTTTCCTTTGTTTTGGTTGACATTGTATTTATTGTCTGATGTAGCAGAGTGGTTTCTTCAGACATCATTCTACAATGACGTATTTGTATATTAATTAATCATCTCATTCTTCAGTGTGGACGAGTCATATTTGTTATTGATGCAATCCATAACGGTCGTTTTGCACCATTCTGAATAGAAAATATCAGTCACATTCTGGTAGGTCTAGCTCTTTCTCCCACCTCCAGAAGACCGAGCACATTTGATTCAGTTGTAGTTTCATGAGTACTTTTCTGTTAACTTGCTTTCAGGCACGTTTTGCTCGAACGCGAACGCCAGTTGGGATGTTACCTTTACCTGCAATACCTGGATTTCACCTTATTGGTCCTCCTAGGTTTCCCCCACAACAGCTCTATTTTGGCCCAGCTATGCCTCCCCAGGCTGCCACATATGGGTTTCAGCAGCAGCACATGCCAAGTCCTCCAAATTTCATCATCCCTTTCCAACGCCAGTGGCAAGGACAAGGACAACCTGGACGACACCTGAGCCCAAGCAGAGGTGAAAACACTCAACATCAGCAACAGGCATGCCACGTTTCCTTATCTTTTATAACCTCGAAGTGTTTCTTGTCGCTAAGCAAGGCTTGTCAGACTTTTATTGCACAAAAAAGGACTTTACAATTTCTTTTCTTTTTACAGTGTTCCTAATGGTTTATTTTATAATGTGTATTAATGCATCAGGGACATGGCAACTTAAACCAAGGTTTGAGCAGATACATGATTAATGGAGGGAACGTTATAGAGCCTCATGTAGTCACACAAGGTCCAACGGGCCATATTACATTTGATGTGTTAGCAACGCCAGCTACTTCCTCTGCAATTCAACATTCAGGGCCAGTGTCTAGGTCAACGCTTGCTTCGGCTTTGGCTTCTGCAACTCCAGAAAATCAGCATATTGTAAGTTTTGTTTTCAGGCTAATCTTTTCATTATTCATTGATTTCATATGATGTGATGTTAGTGGGCATATTTATCACCTTAATGGTGCCGTTTTCTTTCTTAGGAACCTTGCTACATTATTACTTGTTAATGCAGATGGTAGGCGAACAATTTTATCCCCTCGTGGAACGTCCTGAGCACAATCACGCAGGAAAATTTACTGGGATGTTATTAGAGATGGACCAGACAGAGGTGCTTCATCTTATTGAGAGTCTCCAGATGCTTTAAGTTCCAACGTAGGGGACAATCTTCGCTCCTTGTCCAAAATCAGCCTACTTCTGCAGCTATTAGATGTGACTTCGCTATTCTCCTGAGAATTTCATAAGATGCTGTACAAAAGATTTTGTGTTTTTATATGGGTTCCTTTTCTTCTTCCTCCTCTTCTTCTTCTTCTTCTTCTATTTTTTTTCTTTTTTTTGGGGCTTATGTTATGAACAAAGTAGATGTTATCTTATTTCACTTTTTGAAACTTTATTTATTTATTTACTAGTTTTTTTTGCACCCGTGCAATGCACGGCCAAACTTCAAAGACGAAATAAAAAGCAAGAAATATATTGAGCTTTAAAGAATAACAATATATAGGGTGAACATTGACTTTTTAAGAGTTAGTCCAATATGAGGTAGAGATTGACGTTGACTCTTGTTGATAGTTATAAGATACGACACACTCAACCAAAACTATTGGTTTTTTTTTTTTTAAACTGGAATTATTGGTGAATTTTTAATATAGGATTGCCTATGGAATTGGAATTAATTAATTCGAACAATTTTAAAATTTTTCTAAAACAAAACATAAATAGAAACTTCAAACAAAAAAATACAAATAGAAGGCTTCGGTAGTGTGAAAAGAATTTAAAAAAATAAAAATATTAGTATACAAATGAGTCCCGTTATAGAGAGGATGCCTCTCCCTTACGGAGAGACCTCCTGCCACGTGGCCCCCTATTATTGGGGAATCAAGAGGCGGGCGCCCTGATCCCCCAATAACATGGGGTCATGTGTGCATGAGGCCTCTCCGTAAAGGAGAAGCCTCATCTTCTTAGAATTTCTCGTGTACAAATGGTGCAAGAAGATTCTACACACAACCACATCCACACCCCACCAACTCGCCACTCCGGCCTTCTCTCCCACAATTATTTCTCAGCCTTCCATCCACAATTGCCATCTCCGTGTTGTAAATTGCAAAGGAAATTGTAGATTACCATCGTTATTCAGTTGACATGGGTCTTAATTTGACAGTAGTTGTGCATGAAAGAAAGAAATCTCCATTAATTCCAAAACCAAGAGATTTGAGATATTTTACTGGTGCGTAATTCAAACTTCAAACCAAATCGTAGGCGGATGTGGTCTGATCAGGTCATAAATCTCCATTAATCTAACAAAGGGACCACTTTTGGAGACGGATCCAGTAATTCCAGGATCGACTATTTTGGAAATTGATACACTCTCATCGAGCTGTCAACATGTAATTTTTAGTTACCAATCTTTAATTGATCGAACTACTATGAAGATGGATGGCCGTAGGAACATTTTAATTAATCAATAATTATTTTCAGATGTTAATATAAATTTTTTCAACATAATGTGCAGTATAATTATGTTAAATTAATTAAATAAACAAATTAAGCATAATTAAGTTAAAATGATTTGATGAATTATTTTCATTGTACTCATTGAATTAAGATTATTTTCTATGGAAATAAGCTCATTTTCAATGAGTTATAATAATTTATTTAAAATAATTCAATGGATTTGAGCTAAATTAATTAAATATACTAATTAAGCATAATTGAGTTAAATTATTCAACGGAGTTGAGGTAGATCAATTAAATGAACCTATGCATAATTCAGTTTAAAAAGTTCAATGAAATTAAGCTTATTTCCAATGAATCATTGATTCAAGTTTACAACGAATTTTAAATGACTTAAAATAACTGTGTTAGAATAATTCACTGGAATTTAGTTAGATTAATTAAATGAACTAATGAAGCACAACTAAGTAAAAATAATACGATGGAATTGAATCAAATTAATTAGATGAAATGGTTAAACAGAAATGCGCTAAAATAATTCAATGGAATGGAATTAAGTTATTAAATTAATTAGATGAAGTAATAAGCACAGTTGAGTTCAAGAAATTCATTAAGCTTATTTCAAATAATATATATATATATATATAAGCTTACTTTCAATGAGCTACAATAATGATTGTGTTAAAAATACATCTCAAACATAAGTCAATTAGCTTAGTTAAATTAAGATAATCCATATATATGCATGTAATATAACTTGAAGTGGAAAGGGTAGAGTTAATTTAAAATATTTTCGTGACTTGAAGTGGAAAAGAATTAATGTAGATCTGAACTAATAGGTTTCATATTTATTTATTTATTTATTAGTTTCCTGGACTTGTTGCAATTGTACTATCTTATCTTGTCCATACATTTTAGGTTCTTTAGCTGCATGCTTTCTGTTTGCAATTGACTGGGTTTTATTTCTATGGAATTGAGCAAAATTAATTAGAAAATATAGTTAAGCGTGTTAAAATAATTCAATAGACTTGATTTAAATTAGTTAGATGAACTACTTAAGCACAATTAAGTTCAAATAACTCAACATATAGTTAAGCTTATTTTCAATGAGTTAAAATAGTAATTGAGTTAAAAATATAGTAAAAATAAGTCAATTAATGCAGTTAAATTAGGCTAACATATATAAATGTAATATAACTAAAAAATGTGTCATAGAAATAATTTGTGCTATGCGTTAAAGAAAAAACGATTATAGTAAATGTCACCTATGAACTCGATCCACCTGGATGAATAATTTATTTACTTCCATTACATTAAAATGGAACTTTTACATATTTGAATTATGCATCTTGCAACGTCAAGATAAGACAACCTGTAGATCAGCCAAGGCACGCCTATCTTGCACACGACATAGGTAAACTTCAATTGTGCATACTATGCCTTGTGAAAATGGCTAAATAGATGTTAAAAATTTATGCCAGAACTCCATTGGAAGAGTAGAAACAAACCAGAAAATATAGAATAATGGACTGAAAAACTACCCTTCATTTCATTCAAGACCAGCCCAACGGTTTATAGTTTGGATTTGATTTCATATTCTGGCATCTCCCTTTTCCTCCCAATGTGAATCTTGATTGCCAAGCTTGCTCAATTCCCCTTAACTTCCTTTAGCAAAGTTACCAACGGATGATGCCGTCGTATGTAGCTTTTTGTTCTCTACCGCAGTGCTCATCCAAACTCTATGCTACAACCAAAAAAAGGGGTAAATTTTGTAGGTTTAACCTGTCTTTTTATTTTGAGAAATACATGGTGGATCTTGATGTTTCTCAACTTTTAACACTTTCAGCGAAAGCAAGGATTGCCTTTATAACATTATTGAAGGGAGCCTCTCGTTCTGGGATCATCCTTTTCACCAATGTATTCAGATATCTTCGACTCCTGGCATCAAAATGAAAAATGATGATAATCTGCTAGTTTCTGTTTTCATTCCATTACAACCTACAGGTGATGCCTAATGGTTGATTTCTTTCTTTAGATGACACAATGAAAAAATAAAAAAGAAAAAAAAAGGAACAAAAACTGCTTCTCTCTCAATGCTGTCGCCATCTTCTATATCCAATATGGCGTTGCCAGCAGCAAGCAATAGTGCAGAAAATTGAACATCAAAGTTGGCCACTGCAAACAAATCAAACAATGTACATCACGTGGCCACTTCAATGACGCCCAATGTAGTAAAACAAATCAGAGATGAAGGGTAACAACTTGCAAAGAACAACTAAAGTGGATTGGAAGGAAAATATTATGTAAATATAGATACAATCGTTGTTCAAGAGCAAGAATAAATTTGGAGATATGTTTATGGTGGTTGTAGATGGTTTGCAAACTGCTGGGAATTTTTAGAAGTGGGCAATTTTTGTTCAGTGTTTCAAATGTCAAAACTATTAGTTATATGTTGAAAGGAGGGAAAAAAGCTGGTTATGGAAAAAAGATAGAAATATTATTTGGTTATTATGCAAAATGCATGTTATAAAACTGCATGATGGTAACCGATTTCAGTTGCGTGTGAAAATGGGGTAGTGGGTCAAAAATATAACTGCAAAAAAAACATAAGAAAACTAAGGGGTGGTTATACATAATAATAGCCAAAAAAAAAAGAAAATAAATAAAAAGGGGATTCTGGAATCTTTTTGGGCGGAAACTGATTCCGGAATCCCAGCTGCCTTTCTATATATAGAGATCAGCTTTTACTTTTTAGTTTATTATTCGTGAGACACCAGTAACTTTTATTTTCCCAGAAAAAAAAAACAGAAAAGAAAAAAGAAAAAGGTTAGCAAATCTTATGGTTTTTTCTTGTGCTTTTTATCTCATTTTGGGTGTAAAGGCACCAATGGCTTTACTTGGCAGTTCTAAACTTCCATTCTTGTCCTTCGAAAGCTCAAGTCAGCAGCATATGTTGGTGCCTGATAATTTTTTATCCATATGACCTGTGGCTAGGGTAGCTGGCAGTTGAGATCCATGGGACTAGGGCCTAAAGGAATTATCTAAACTATTATAAATTTGAAGTTTTGAACTGTTAAAAGTAAATTTTTGAACTGAAAGTTCCAAACCATGCTTCATGTTCTGTTTGCGTCTCCATTCTAGATGTCCAAGTGGCTAAATTGCAGGAACATGATCACATGAAATCGAGACAAGAATCACAAAGTTACTCTATGAATTTAGACAAGTCAAAAGCAATCTGGAAGTTGGCATGAATCCACAAAAAAATTGGAGCAATATTTGCCAGAAGGTTACAGGCATTTGTGAGAATTTGTTGACAGGGAAACTTTACACCGATGATTAGAACTGCATGCCATGCTTTCCACTGCTACCTTGATTAACTGTAAAGCAGTTAAAGGAAATCCGGGTGGATGTCCTCTTCTACCCTTTCACCATTTAACGAGGTCTCAATTTGTTCTTCCATTGGCTAGATGACTGGTTGAGATTGGCTTTTTCCCCTTGGATCAACATCTCATCACCATCATCTTCCGTTAAGTAACTGGTCCACTTTGAAACCGGTCCTTTTTCATCATTTTGCTCAATGTTGTAATTACTTAACTTTGGAACTGATCCTTTGCTTGCTGCTTTGCTCTGATGAAGCCATGCCGCCTTACTTGCGCTATCTTCTTGAATATCAACCTTGAAGCCAGTTCGTTTCGAAACTCTATCTGATTGCTGCAATTTGGTACTCTCTCTGTTAATAGTTTCCTGTAATTCAATTGGTTCTGAATCTGCAAACACAAACAAGAAATATCAACATTTTTATTATTCAAACTTTTTTAACATTTGTGGTTTTTTTGTTCACTACACAGCTTAACACTATTTTCTGATGCGCTTGATATACCTTGAGAATAAGCTGTACTTTGCCTTTTTGCAAACAGTGGATTCAAAAGCTTTCTACCATCCTCAAAGCCCAATCGATTAGTAGAAATATTCTCCAGTTTAGGCTTTTTGAACAGTGCTTTTGGCATCTCAGTCACAATCATTGGCTCTTCATCTCCTGATCATCCAAATAAATGAATGATGTATTATAATACGATCATATTTGATTCCTAATTTAAAGAATTTTATTGAATCAACTGATGACCTTTCATGATCTCATATTTTTCAAGCTTTCCATCCTCTTCACAATCAACATACTCAGACAAATCAGTCCTCCTTTTTTTTGTTCCCTCATTGCCCAGAAACTGGTTCTCAACAATTTGCTTGTTTTCTTTTTCATCATAGTTTTCTACGTACAATTTTGCATATTGATTCCGCTCAGCTAACTGGCGAGACATATTGAAGTTCTGCACAAATTTGCGGACATCCTTAGCCATGAACCCCTGGGCAAACATTTTCCGTAAAGGCTGCTTTTCATTGCACACCACACAAGTCCATGTGTTGCCACTCTTCTTCTGCTGCTTCACCTGCATAATCTATTTCAGTACCTAGCTGCGCATACATAATTACACCAGGCATATATAGGTATATGAATATACGAGGAACAGAGAAAAAGTTGCAACCTGCATGCTGAAGCATTGGAAACACTGAACCGCAATGAAGGTTGTTGGCATCTTGCTTGAGCGTGCGTCTCTGAATCGAAATCAAAATAAAAATAAGTAGATTCAATTCACCATCAAAGAAACTTGTGTCAGAGGAGCTTGATATCAAACAATTACTTTTATTTCACAGTCAGTCTCACACGTATTTCTAGAATCCACATTTGATCCATACATAACAGGGAAAACCAGAAAAGTGATGACCAGAAAATACAGAAAAAGTGTCTTTATCTCTACCCCAAACTTAAAAAACAGGTACCTAACCTACAATTTTGAAAAATAGATTTTAACCAGAACACATTGACCTTACTATCAGAAAATATAAATGCATTCTAAGTTCTAACCCAACATAATTCAAAATTATCAGATCCACCAACCAATTACTTTAAACCTAGCTCAACAAGTTCAGATCTTACTAGAATATATTTCCTCAAGGGCGAATTAGATCATGAACATCTGCAGAAGGAAAAGAGAGAATCAATAAAACCAGCACATATGATATGAAACAAACAATTATATAAATTTTGAACAAAAACACTTAGAACTTTTTTCCTCATATTTTATATCTTTTGCTAGCTAATTTATCTCACATTTACCAAACATGCCAAGAAAGCAAAATTCAGCAGCATCAAAAAATTTAATTAATTGAAGCCAAGCATGGCAATTATGAACTAATGTAGTGTTGCATATACATGAATATAAATTAACTTATAAGCTCAAGAATCGATGTTCTTAAAAAATGAAAATTTACCCCCAAAAACTCAAACCTCAAAGACGATAGTAATTAACCTCCTAGTAATGTAACTTTCAACTTTTTAAGTAAAATCAGACATGCTCTTGGTTCTGAAAAAAAAATGAAGGTGCGGCAGAGCAGATTAGAAAGGAGTAAACTTTACTTCAACAGTCAAAGTTCAAACTGTAAACAGTATATGACAGAACTTCATCACCAACTCCCCTCTCATGCTCCACTAAAAATAAAATTCATAAATAAGCCAGTGAAGAATAAATTATAAGTTCAGATATATTAACCTTACCTCCTGTATACGATCCAGAGCTTGGATATTGTTTAAGTTATCAAGAGATGGCAAAAGTCTTCCATGCAAACAGAATACCTACAGTTAAACAATATAAAGCTTTAAAAATAGCTTTAGAATTATACATGCAATAAATAAAAAATAATGGAGATATTGTTATTATGCAAACCTCACTGTCAATAAATGCTGTGAGGGGCAAATAATCAAAAAGATAAGTGAAATACTTCCTCACATTGGCATTGCCATATTTCCTTAAGCATTCATCATAAAATCCATACATGGGATGTAAAAATACAAATAAGCAACACTAAATCTAAAGGCATGTAATAGAATTTATAAGCACTTTATCACAGAATCCAACTAAAACACATACAATTATAATCCAATAATAATTATTGATTAATATAAGCAGATATTCTGAAAATGACAAATCTTATTTTGAATTTTAACCATAAAAAACTATGAACTTATTTAACACAAACAGCTATTGCAAAAAGGACGTGGATATTCAATTGATGAAATTTCAAGATTTTAGTCCCATAAGTTTAGGAGAATGACTGCAGTAGATTACCAAAACCAATGAACCGGAGGATGCAGGATAAAAGGGATTAATGCAGCCAAACCCAGGAGAAAAGCTTAGTTTGTTGTCACTAAGTATGAAATGTTCTCCTGGTCTTCCAACCCCCCAACCAATGAACCGAAGGATGCAGGAAAAATCAAAACTGGTATTTTTAACTTCTGTAAAAACTGAAATTACGCTGCACTAAAAAAAATCACAGAGATTAAAGGACCAGATTAAGAAGATTTTAACCCCAAATCAAAGCCCTTTTATCATCCAGGAAAAAATAAAATTTAAAATTCAGGATTTTGAATCAATCCCCTTTACCTTAAGTACGCTGACTGGTAATCTGTTGAATCCCATAAACTGGAGTCAATTATTTCATTCTTTGGTAGATTTTGTACTTTGTTTTTGCGCGTGTCTGCGTGTCTTTTGAAGCCCAATTGAGGACGAATTTGACTTCCGAGTAATTGCAGCCACCTCCCGCCGGCTACCGAACGGGAAATAGAAGAGCTGGGGCAAGGGGAAACTGGAATAGAAAAGATATAGAGAATAGAGGAGACAGCGAATGTCCTTGGAATTCTCCAGCAGTGATGAAAAGAAAAGGCACGAAATTGGAAAAAGAGGGGAAAAAGGCGTGAAGTTTATGCAAATATATCGACGAATAGAATACGCGCAAAAAGAGGAATAAGGAGATAAAAGGAGTTTCAGAGCTGGTTTGATGCTTTTTATTTATCAAAATATAGATAATTTATAATGAAGAGAGAGTTAAAATATGTATTGAAAATATAAAAATATTTAAAATATATAGTTGAAAATGTGGAGAATTTATAATGATGAGAGATGTAGAATGTGTATTGGTAATGTAAAAAAATTTTAAAAAATATAGTTGTAATTAAATACTTATCAAATCAAATGTCATATCAATAATAGTTAAAATTATAAATTTATAAAATAAAAAGTGTCAAACAAGCTCTCAATATGATAGTATAAAATCAATTTTTTGAGCTCTTATTAAGGGTGTGTAAAAAAATCGGGACAGGTTGAACGGGGCCCGAAACCGGACCGAACGGGCCGATCCCAGTAAAATATGTTATTTTGGCCCTAGACCGGTCCAGTCCCAGGTTTTCTTTTGAAAACCCGGAAACCCGGTCAAAGACTGATTTTTTTTAATGTATAAATTGAAGCCTGGTTTTCATTTTTTATAATACTCAAGATGCAAGAATCAAAATCGGGTTGCCCTTATTTTAATTTCATTTCAATTTCAATTCGCCCCGTTTCATTTTTCTAACATGGCTAAAACATCTAATTAAGCTTAAAACTGATCAAGACAATTATTAATTTGTATCAAAATCTACAAAATTTCCTTTTCATAATTACTTGTACAAAGGCTCATCTTATTTATAAGCCTCAATCATGTTACATTTTTACTAAATTTTCAATGTGGGACTGTAACATCCAGTAAAAATTTTATAAACAAATTATGCAATATAATATTCATTTTGATGATGATGATGAGAAAGTTATTTGAATTTACATTAATGGTAAAGTTATAAGATTTGTCACTCGAATGAATATCAAGAAATATAATGTAATAATATAATTGTATCGAATTACAAAGTTGAAAGTTGCCACTCAATTGAATGACAAAAATATTGAAATGTGACAATGTATTCGTTTTTAAATTATTGCAAGAATATTATACACATAAATATCAACAATTATAACATGATTATTAACAACATGATCGATATTTGGACAATGAATTAAAATTTGAATGTAGTTATTAAAAATGTATTGATAATGATTGAATAATAATATAAGTTGTTGTTGATAACGTAAATGTTATTTTAACAATAATCGAACAAACATTTGAAATGTCACAAGAATTCAAAGAATTGTGGCTCAGGAGAGCCTAGAGGTAAAAAATGTGATTATTAGTTAGCATTCTTGAAGTTGGGAACCTAATTGTAAAACTCTATTAAATGAAAAGGCTCAAATAACGAGAATCAAAATATTAAGACTTAATCATAAGACAACCCAAAATATGAAGACTTCTCGAGCAATTTGTCGCCAAACGTACGGCTGCGCATTACGCCACTTGTTGCGACGTGATTGGCGGAACTCAAAAGGGATTTAAAAATAATTAAGTTCTAACTATTATAAATAGAGGAAAGAGTCCTCCAAGTCTTCCAAACCTGCCCAGCCTCTCATATTTTCCACCCAAATTCGTCCACAACTCTAGTGAGAAGGAAATCAATCCTAAAAAGCTATCAAAAGCTCTGGTTAGATCTTAACTTGAAAAATAGTTTTAATTGAGTTTTAATGGCACTTTTCCACTTGAGATTGTTCGAGGAATCTTTGAGGTGAGTAACTAATACTTTGATTCAATTTTTGCATTTATGATGGTTTGATACGATACGCATGGTTTTAATTGAAGTATTCCATGATACAAATATGAATTTGATGTATTGAAAAGAAATATTGATTTATTGTACATTGAAAAGCTTTGTGCATTGAATGGTTTTCTTGAAAATAAATCTTTCAAATAAAATGTGAATCAAATAGGTTTTATTACTCACTGAGTACTTCGTACTCATTCCCTTCTTTCTACATTTTTATAGATGATTGAAAATATAACATTTGAAAAGCAAGGAAAGCCATGAGTTGGAGCATGCTGGTAAAAGGAGTAGAGTTTTGAATGTAATGACAGCTTGTATTTGAAAATATTATGAATTTAATACATGTTGTATTAACAAATATATCCACCTCTCTATAAATGTATTTCTAATTTTATATAATATTGATAACTTACCTTCTAATATAATAGCTTTCCAATAATTTGTCTTGAAAAGATTAATTTTGCTCATTTTGGTAATCAATGAAAAATACCTATGAATATAACTTGTTGTGTTCTTTACATTTTATTGAGAAAACGAGTTGCAATGATTATTTAAAATATAACAACTTGTTAGTTTAAATAATTAGTTTTATCAAGTCAAAAGCTGTTTGTTTGTTTTGTACGTCACGTCCCTATTATTTGTATTAAAGCTTCCGTTATAAAATTTGTTAATCAATATAAGATATTCAAAAATATTGTAAAATCAACGAGGGCGTGACAGGGACAATCATTTAAACTTAAAACTAAACATAAAACCAAGACAATTATTAATTTGCCTCAAAGTCCACAAAATTTTCTTTACATAGTCACTTGCACAAAGACCCATATTATTTATAAGATCCAATCATATTGCCTTTTTACAAAACTTTAAATGTGGGACAATCAAAAAGTTAAAATAATACCACTAAATTTCTTTTTCAAGTTAAAATTTTTTGGCCAATAAACTTCTTCAAAAATCATCAATATTATATTATTTTTTTAGCAATAGTCAAGAACAATTATGTTAATATATAATGTTACTAGAATTTATAACATTGTAAGGATTTTATTAAAGAAAATTGTTTAGATTTATTATATGTTTATTGACTCTATTTCAATTATATGCTATTATTATATAAAAAAATATATATATTTATATATATACACGTGGAGAATTTGTGTTTATATATTTTCTTATTTATTTACGTGGTTTTCTTGTTGATAAAAAGTCTGAAACGAGTTTTCTTACTTTTATTTTAAATGGTAAGTGTTATTTGTTTTTGATAATTACATCATTTTTGTAATATTTAATCTACATAAATGTATAATAAAGTATGAATTATCCATCTTATACCTTTTGAAAATATCAAAATTGTATCGTAAGATTGTTAAAATTATAAAATAAATATAATATTTATGATTTTTACATTTATTTTCCAATTTATGATACATATTTCAAATATTTAATAATTTTAGATTTGTTATATTAAAAAAAGAAGAGAAATACAAGTAAGTTTAGTACTTTTACTTTACAGAGATATGTTAATAATTTTGTTGCACATAAAGTTCTTCTATTTGTTTGTTCTAAACTTTGTTTATATGTGTTTTTACATTACTAAGTCTGTAGAAAAAAATGTCACAAACCCGGAAAAGCCCGAAAAACCCGAATTCATTATCTGAGCCCGAACCGGGTTCGAAACCATTTGGGTTTGCTATTTTTGGGATCGGGACAGAACTGAAGATGTTTGGTCCGGTTTTGGTCCTTCAAAAACCTGGGACCGAAACCCATTTGTACCGCCCTAGCCCTTGTAGAATTCTCCTCTTGAACCCCATATGTAGTAAAACGAAAAAAGAAAAAATACGAGGAGTAAGTGTAAAAGGAAAAAGTGTTGAGGGTCCCTCTTATATATAATAGATAGATTGTTGAAAAAAAATAAAAAAATAGAAATAAACTACACAAATGAAAAAACAAAAGAAAAAGAATCAAAAAGAGAAAAATAACAAAGTGTTTGGCAAGGAGTTATATTATAATCAGGATTATAATCTGCGACGTGACATTATTTTATTGGTTGTTTTTTGTAAAAAGTAAACAATTGCTACTTGACTTTACTTTTTGACTTTTTAAAAAAGTGAAACCAATGAAATGATACCGTGTGACAGATTATAATTTGAATTAGTTGCCAAACACTCTATAAAAGACTGCAAGACGGCTGCTCTACAGCCAACTCTCTAAGGAGACTTCACGGTCTTCTTTGGACTTCTAGGTATTTTGAATTACATTAATTGCATCTCTTTCTATAAATGACAAAAAAAAAAAAATCTAATTTGGCAATAAAAAGTTTCCCACCCAAGACCATTTTAGAGGCTATTCCTCTATATAGTATATATAGATTTTGGATCTGTAATTTGGTTTAGGCGGGCCTCAAGGTCCTTGGATTTGGGTTTGGTTTGAATTTGGAATAGATTGGGCTAGAGTTCTGGGTTTCGTTATTAGTGTCCATTTGCTTACGTGTATTTGCATTCACCGCTCATTTGTTGCAACTAAAAATTCATTTTAGGGAAATTTAGGTCTAGCACCCTATTTAAGTTTTTCTTATATTGCAATTTTACACTAAATTGTTTCATGTTTACACTCCTTTATTTAAGGATATATTTTTTAATATTATTTATTATAAGTTATATTTATTTCTTTAATATCTAAATGAATCATTTCAAAAAATAATATCTAAGCGTGATCTAAAGAATCTTTATTAATTCTTTCCATAATCTTGCAAATATCACGTTCTGATTATCTTTCCTTATAATTTTAAATATGTATTTTATCATTAATTAATCTCTAGTAGTTTGTTTAATTTATATATTATCGACTATCCGATTTATTAATTATTAATTAATTAATTTTTAAAAAAATAAAGCAACTAACAGGTAAGTGAACGCTGAAGCAACGTTTGAGGGACTCATTTTTTTCCTGAGTGTTAGATGCAAATTGGAGAGAAAAATTTCGTTATTGCTGGCCAGAGCCTTGATTATGATTGTGTCTTGTTCTTGATTTCTCTTTCTTGCTGTCATTGAGCATTGGGTTTGACGTAGTTATGTGTGGTATCGTGGCATCAAACAAAGGTGGAAGAAGGTCAAACCAAAAGAACAACAATCGGGGGCATAATCAGTGTTTTATCTCAAAGAACAGTGTGTTCAAAAGTCGAATGAAGCAGGTTGTCACTAAGATCTCGATTCCTATTCCAGAATGCCATATGGCTAGTAATTAGTTTCTATATTAGTTGTTATGCAATCTAACACAGTACATGTGATTAGTTTGTATGATACATCAGTTTGATACTACAAATATGTGTGATACGTTGCCCTGGTACTAAGCCTCATTTAGGTGCATTACGATGTTTTTGTTGTCTAACAGTTTTGCCACAATTTGTATAGTAGATAGTATTCTAATGCAATAGTCTTAATTTTCCACTTTTTGACTTATTTATTTTCTAACTACGTTAGCTAGCTTTTCAGTTATTGCTAGCTTTTCATGATACATTAGTTTGATTCACTATATTGATACGAGGGCCATTAGTATGTTAACGTTATTCTAATAATTATTTACTCAATTGAATTATTAAGGATACCTAAGAATCAATACCAATTACGTACTGTGCAGTGAGGAGAAAAAATACAGAAGATCGGAAGAGCGTCGTGTAGATAGGCCTAAATTTCCATATCAATTATGTTACTTGTACCTTGCTCCACTGGAAAGGATTTTTTTTATCTCGGCTTAAAAGTGTTTAACCTATTACGGTTTTCTGTATATCAATTGTTTTGCTGCGGTATAAAACTCTAGAGAAGAATCACCACTGATTTGCAACAAGGTCCAGAAGCTTCAAGCCTATATTTCTATTAAAAAAAGTGGTCGTTTGATTGGATGTTCAATACATTGCTAATATCGTTCCACCAGGTCATGATACGAAGAGTTGGAGGGGATCAAGATTTTAGAAGCACGGCGATCAACGTTTTTGCCTGATGCATCCCATGAGCCACCACATTAAATCATCACCTCTAACATTTTGTTACTGTGTGAGAGCCTGTAGTCCTGCAGTAATCAAAACCTAAAACAATTGCACATGTTACCCTCATTTAACTTTTGAATTCATGGTTTCCTAAATTAATTTATCAATGCTTGTAAGGTGGCCATCAAACTGTTATTCATTCTAGAAAAATTTTGCTATTTCCATTTATCCAAGAGTTTATATCTAGTATTCTGGCATAGAAGTCATAATTTGTTTATTGAATCAGCACTATAGGCTTCATTTTAGATGTTTACAATGATTATGAAATGTGGAATACTTTTAACGACTATAAAAAATGAAAGAAACTTGATACTGCCACATACCTTAGAGGCTGATGGATGACTATGCAATTTTTTCAGAGAGAGGTCTTCACGTTAACTGTTTATTATCAGAATTGAAAATTCTAATGCATATAATTTTCTCATATATATATACTTGTATTTTAATTGCCCAGAGGGATATTCAAAGTTGTTTGGATAATGTATTGTGATATCAACAAATCTGATTCTGTGTGTAACGACACTCAGTTAGTATGTTATTCATGGTTGTTGATGAGTTAAATAATAATTGTAATTGATTTTTATTCTGACTATATAATTTGTTTTCAATAATACGTTACTCATTCTTGATAATAAAATGTGTATTTATGCTATTTGTTCATTCTGTGGTGTATTGCTGGAAGTGTAGCCCATTTTTGACCATTTTACCTAAAGTCCCCTCATTTTATGGACATTTTAATTTGATTAAAGTGTGGGGATTCACACCCTCTCCCTTTTTCTTTTTCATTTTTCAATGTTTTCTTTATTTTTGAACTTTTTTTTTTTCAGTTTGAAATGATAAGTATCATAATAGTAATTTGACAAATGAGCTAATGAAAAAACAAATGAAACCGCCAAAAAGGACATCTCGTACTAATTAATGAAAAGTTGAGGACCCAATAAATTGAAAAAAAGATTAAAGACTCAAGTGATATTAAATGTAAAGGTTGGGAACGAACGTGAAAATTACCCTTATTTTTATTCTGGAAAATGTCAAATGGCAATTCCTGAGGACAACCAATGAATATCAGCCACGCAGGGTTGACGAGTGACCCGGTTCGACAGCCAACCTGGGTATTCGGACCCGATCGGAAAAGGGTACAAACGGAACGCCGTTATGTCACCTTTTCCTTTTCCTTTTATTTTTCCGAAAAGGAAAAGTGAAAAAAAGCAATTTTCGCGAACACAATCAAAGACCAGATTACAGATTAGATCTGGCTTTCTTTACCTCTCTTTTTCACACACTAACACATACTCTTTTTCTCTCACTCTCAACAGTCTTTTATTGTCACTCAACACTTTCAGATCTCTCTCTTTCTGTCAACTTCTCCATTGTTCTTTCCACTCATGGAAATGTGGGTGTAACTTGCGCGAGGTACTGCATTTTACTGAGATTTCTTTGATATATTTTTTTTTTTTTTAGTCGTTGCCCTTTGTGGGTCTGTTTATTTTTTGGTTTTCTTGGAAGCTTTTTTAAATTTCCGGCGTTTCGTTTTGGCATTTTAATCTGATATGTTTGGTGGGTGGCTGTCCTTGACGGGTCTTCAGCTTTAACACACTTAGTGCATCTCCGTATTTGTATGCTTTGCGGTTTTCTTCCTTTACTCTTTCAGGGGTGATGATGTGGTGTAGAAAAGAATTTGGAAGCGGGTGAGGATTTCGTGAAAGTTTTGCAACCTGGGTCCTATGCCGGCAAATTCGAGGTTTTTATAATATAATGTAGTGGTGTCGCTATCGTATATGTTGAAAAACGAAATTTCTTTTCTTTGAGAATTAGGTGGTAATGGATTAGAATGTTTTGTTCCAGAGGCTGACGAAAACTGTAATTGTCAAAATTTGGAGACATCTGTACTGCTGGAATTAGAATTATGAGTTAGAATAAACAAAAGAGTCTTGCTTTTACTTTGATTTTGACCCATCTGATTTTCTCGTAACCACTTGCTGTTGTTAAACAAAATTGACTTGGTCTATATTCAAAGAGATCCATGAACTCTATAACCTAGCATGTAAAATTTTAGCCCCATTATAATGATCAATTCTTCTGGGAACTGCCTAACAGACATATGTGGAGAACTGGGCATCTTGTTAGAAACTTAATTTGGAAAAGGGCTGATTTGGATTTTAGAACGCATTTTTGATTATTTGCAGCCTTTCAATGGCGGTCCAATATGTATATCCTCCTAGTTTCTGTTTGAAGTTTGAAGGCTTCATGCACTCTGGATATATTTCAAAATGCGTATGGCAGGTATTAGTTTCTAAAATCTCGGGTGCTGTTTGTTTACTTGTACAAGAAAATTTGCACAGATAGAAGCAAAGTTGAGAAGCACATTGGGTTTAAGAGTATAATAAGGGTGGACATCACACCAGGAACAAAGTTGAACAAAGATTTCAGCAGTCAGCGCTCCACATTCCATCTCATCAATGGGGTCAGAGCAGACTCGTTTTCTGCAGCCTCAGCAACCCCCAGAACCACGGGTATTCTAATTTATGGATATACTTCATTATAAATACTTGCACGGAAAGATATAATAATACAAACCTTAGTAGAAGACCCATTTGTTGGTGTTCTCATTTGTGTGAAGGCCTGAACTTTTTATTTTATTTTATTTTATTCTTTGGGATTATGATTATGCCTTTCCCTAATGGTATTGGCTTAGTTGCTTAATCTTGTCAAATTTCAGTTTTATTATGCCTTTGAAGGGTGCCACCGCCGCAGTGTGATCGATTTTGACATGGTCTAGTTTATGTTGATTGTTTATAAAATTTTTTTCCTTTTAAATTATCTATTCAATAAATGCACCAAGTTCTTATTTTGATTTACTCTATCTTTGTAGATTGTTTTTTAATATCTAATTCTGAATTGCAATAATAGATCAATTTCTAGCATTGTTTCTTGTGAAGTTAACTGCAAACAACTTGATGCATGCAAGTGATAAAAGAGGAAAACAAGCTTCTAATTCAAAAAAAAATCTTTTTTTATAGGGCAAAAGAGATGTAACCTTTGATTGGTAATTGCAATCAAATCCTTGTCCAAGAAAAAAAAATTTGGGGGGTGGGGGGGGGGTTGTTTAATTGCAATCAAATTGAGGTAACCTGAATAAATCAGGAAAATACTTTTAGATAAAGACGAATTAATTCACCTAAATGGAGGTCCTACATCTAGAAATTATGCATCATAGTTCTGACTTGAAGACCGAGTAATATAGTTAATGGGAACTAATAAATAACATAAAACTAACTGCGATACGCAATCCTGAAAATAGTTTGGTCCTAGGTTTGAAAACCAAGGATCAACCCCAGAAGTGCTTGTATGAATATCATGCTGCAGTAGAGTGTATAATTTATATAGGAATTTACAGAATTTCAGGAAAAATAGTTGCACAGAGTGAGTGCCAATACCATGATGGTATGTTTGATGTAAAAAGATGGAAAAGAAAGGATTTTCGAATTCCATGGAAAACAAAAACGTGGGGAAGCGAGAATTGTTTTCCAAGGAAAATTAGTCAAAACATGCGTAAAAGGATTGTACCATGGAACTCCAATTCCTTTTCCATTTGTCAATGAAACGCACAAAGATGGAACTATTTCCATGAATTTGATATTTTCTAGGCAAATATGTCCAATCAAACACAATCTAAGCATCATAAGTTATTTTCGTGTGGTAACTATTGATAGAAGTTCTAAGATTTTTTGCTTTATACCAAGTGAATTGCTGAAGAATGTCAGTTGTTGAAAAATAAATTAAGCTGGGTGCCAAAAAACTCACACGTCTAACTTCTCCCAGTGAAATTTGTAAGTGTGAAACAAAGAAACCATTTGAGAACTATATAGTAGCCTTTAGCTGCACCATTTTAGAAATATAGAGTTGAAAAATGGGTGATATCATGATTATGTAACTATATACATAAATATTAAAAATTAAAATGAAGGCAATAATTACCTAGGAATAACATAGTTTTACCACATTTGGGATATGATCGTATCATGGCTACTTTTCCCAACAACGTAGTTTACTTGCATCCTATTGTGTATTATCACTTTGGAAACCTTAAAACCTTAGAGTGTGAAATTGTGAATTTGTCTTTCCCTCTTTTGGTGGGTGCCTTTCTCCGTGTACTAAAAAATTCTTCTCTCACTTAATTTTTTTGAACTTTTGTGCGTGCCTGTAGCGCTAATGCTCTATTCTATGGACAGCGCAAGAGATGGGGAGGATGTTGGGGTGGATTTACCTGTTTGAGGAAGCAAAAAGGTGGAAAGCGCATTGTACCTGCGTCTCGCATCCCTGAGGTGAATGCTTTGTCAAATCAAGCAAATGGACAACAGGCTGGTGGGTTGCCTAATCAGACTACTGGATTGGCCCTATCCCTCTTAGCTCCGCCATCCTCACCTGCATCCTTCTCTAATTCGGCACTCCCATCAACAGCTCAGTCACCAAGTTGTTACTTGTCTGCCAATTCACCCGGGGGTCCTTCATCTAACATGTTTGTCACAGGTCCATATGCCCATGAGACACAACCGGTATCGCCTCCCGTTTTCTCAACTTTCACAACTGAACCGTCTACTGCTCCTTTGACTCCACCGCCGGAGTTGGCACATTTAACTACCCCCTCTTCACCAGATGTACCTTATGCCCATTTTCTTTCTTCTACTGTCAATCTCAAAAGCTCCGACAAGACCAGTTATATCACTGGAAATGACCTTCAAGCAACATATTCTCTTTACCCTGGAAGTCCTGCAAGTACTCTTAGATCACCTGTTTCAAGGATGTCCAGTGACAACTTATCATCATCTTTCCCTGAAAGGGAGTTCCCCCCTCGATGGGATCCTTCAATGTCTTCACAAGACACTAAATTCACAAATTCTGATTCAGCCAAATTTCTTGGGCTTCAACCGACGGGTGCCTCCAAGTCACGCCAAGATTCCAATTTCTTCTGCCCTGAGACTTTTGCCCAATTCTACTTGGACCAGTCTTCATTTTCTCACACAGGTGGGCGGCTCAGTATTTCCAAAGAATCAGATGCGTATTCAAATGGCGGAAATGGGTACCAGAGTTGGCAGATTAAAACATGCAAAGCTGATGCTGAGGAGCTAGAAGCTTACAGAGCATCCTTCGGGTTCAGTGCAGATGAGATCATCACTACGAATCAGTATGTGGAGATTTCTGATGTATTAGAGGATTCGTTCAGTATGACACCCGCTCTTCCGATCTAACCTGTCGAAGAGGAACATATTTTAACCGCATCAGCAGATGGACCAAAAATAGGGAACACACAAGTAGATTTTCCAAGCCCACAATCTGGTAAAGCACAGCCAAATCGTGCTGAAGGGACTCCTCCTGGAGTGCCAGGTTCATGCAATGGTGTTAAAGGTGAATCATCACTAAATTATATGGCTTTACACATTTTATTTTAAACATGATAATGAAACTTCAATAAATTGTCCTCCATCAGCATCCTCCACATATGCACTCGATGTGATATATAGTTTTTGAGCTTTATCATTATAATGAAACTTCAAAAATTGTCGCCTATCACATACTATACGTATGCTCCGTAGAACTGAGATAAACATGATAAATAGACTTGTCAAATTTTCCCCTTGGTAATCTATCCATCTAATTGCTCAGTTTTCAAACATGTAAACCCTGTGATGGCCATTTTTGACGCCAGGTTCTGTAGTAATTTTCATAATGTTCCACCAACTTCCTTTGAGGTTTTGACTTGATCGGGATTCTTCTCTTCCCATGAGGAAATCTTATGCAACCCCAATTTGATAGATCGGAAGGCGTCGTGTAGGGAAAGAATTTCTTCCTTGGGGGAATCCTACAGGATAGGGTCTGCTTAAACTTAGTTTTCAATATTTAACTTTGTAGCTTAAATATTGAAAGTACAGAATTATTTATCCATAAATTGGTGTAGATATATATGATATATATTTTGTAATATTTCGTGCTGGTCTATTAATTGAGGGAGCAACTGACCATGTTAAAGGATCCCTATTGATCTGCAGCTAACATTGGAAGGCCTTTTACCCAATATAAGGCCAAAATTTGGGATACTGTGTTAATTATTTAAGATGTCTTGCTGTGTACTGCTTTGTTCCTTTGTTCATGACATATTTCATTACATCTCAGATCATGTACCCCAGTGGCAACCTGGAGATGTTTCAGCACAATGTACGCCTGGCAACCAGATTATGAGTGATGATGACTGCTTATTCTCGAAGACGGGAGCAACAAGAAATGGGCGGAAGTATATTTCAAATTCTGATGCAGTGATTGAGTATAGGAGAGGCCGAAGTTTGAGGGAAGCACGACACCTGAGATAAAAGCCAAGGTTAATTATCATGGCATGGATATTTATCAGAAAAATAGTTTCTTGTATGTATTAATTTGCAGCTCTTTTGTTCGCTTCTGTTGGGAGTTAGCTTGACAAACTACCTAACCCGTGATCCCAACCCTCATTTTGTCTTTCGCGTATCTGTCTGTCTGTCTGTTGAATGATACACTCAAGGATTCTGGTTGTGGCTCCTGAAGTTTATATGGTATATATAATATATATTGGTTCACATTGGTGCAAGAATAGATCATGGGCACTTATACTGACAAACAGTGCCTCGATGGAAGTTCTGCATCGTTGATTCTTAATTGAACCATGTGATCTGTTTGAAGCGGTTAATTGGCACTAAACATCCTTACCTTTGACATGTATTGTGCAAAACATCTTTACCTATTAATTTTTAACATTGGTTGTCCTCAACACAACTTTTCTTTGCGTAAAAAGCCTTTGTCGTCAAATTTTACATTTAAGTAATAGTTGAACGCTTAAAGAGACAAAAATTAAAGGGTATTTTGGCTTATAAAAAAAGAGACCCCCCAACACAAATAGTGGACTTCAAATATAAAGTATTTACTATTTTGATCTACATAAACACAACTAAATGGTTAATATAATTTGATATACAACCTAAATTGCTCAAAAATGAAAATTCTTAATTTCTCATTCTCAAGTTAGTCAAAACTTGTAAACTGCTTGATTTTTCAATGAAATTGAAAAGAAAATAATAATAAAATTGATACAATAGATTATGTTAGATAACCAAAATGTCTTTTAAATTTTGCCTCTTTAGGTTGAGGTAGGGATGTTTTGCATGATAGACGTCAAAAATAGAAATGTTTAGTGCCTAATAGCCGTTTGAAGCTGTGAAAGTTTGTTTCAAGATTCCCAAAAATGCACCCACACATAAACACATTTATCAAGAATGTTGTGCCCGATACTCCAAACAATGATCAAATTTTTAATCGATATGCGCTACGAATCATGTTGGGTCTTTTAACGGGAAAAAATTTCAGTGCTTCAAGAACACTAGTATAGCACGCGTGTAATGCATTGAAAGAACAACAATAAAAAATATAAGGATAGGAATTTGAAAAATAAATATGAAACATTAGTTGAAAATATAAAAATATTAATGTACATCAACGGAAATAATTATACCAATAAACTCATTAATTGAAATCTTTTCCTACATTCAATGGGCCAATCAACTTGCATGGCATGTGTATAAGTCCTTATATTTATTAAACATGGCACCCCATCTTAATATTGTCTTAGTCAAACATAACACCTCATCTTAATATTGTATTAATCAAACCCCATGCTTGAACTATGAATTGACTATTTGCATAATATCTTTGAAATTTCAGAAATTTTTATTTTCTATGATTTTTAAACTCAAACTTATCAAAAAGGGAACTGGTCTGAAAGAAGAATAAATACTTGTGAGAAATTTATTAGAGGTCGATTTTTTGACAAATAAATCTAAATGAAGAAATTACTTAAGTCTCCAAATGGATTCATTATGCCTAAACATTAAAATTTTTAAGGAAAAAAATAAAAAAACTAACCATGTAAGCTTTGCGTGTTTACAATGAGAATGAGGCTAAAGAATAAAATAATAAAAAACAAAATATGACATCAACCATGACATCAATGATTTGGGTGGAAAAATTTATTTAGACTACTCTTGATATATATATATATATATATATACTCTTCTTTTTTTATTAGAGAAATTTCAGGGGGACATGAAAAAAAGATATTTTTAGGTGGAGTAATGCTATTAGCACTATTGGTGATTGACACCATATCAAAGTGACATTGAATGATAAGTCAAATCAAGTAGGTTCTTTATTCATGTATTTAATTTCACTTATCATTCAATGTCACATTAGTTGCCACGTAGACTGGTGCCAAGCATCACTGGTGCTACATAGCATTATTCTTTTAGGTGACATTCTTATGCAAAACACTTATATTAGATGATAAAAAAATAATCATGTAATTATTACTCAATGAATATGTACCACATAAAAATGTCACTTAATAATATCCACTTAGAATTGCTCTTTTTATTGAAACCTCCTGGTTTTTCTTTTAAGTAAAGCGGATGAGATCGCAATTCCGCTAACAAATTAATTGAGGACTGAAGTGCACATTTTCCAACATTTGGGGTGAAATTACGATTAACAATAACTGCAAGAACGTGACCTAAAAGACCACACTCACATTATCTTCATCGTCTTCATTTGCCTCAAAACCCAAAACCCTGAACTTGAACAGAGTGATAACAGAGAGATGGGAACAACAGGAAAGGCTCTTACTTTCTCTCTTCTCTCTCTTCCAAAATGTTTCTCTTTTCGCAGGTCCGTCTGCGTCTCACTTCCAGTGAATTTACATCTACGACCCTCTGGTGCCGTTTTTCCTAAATTCCGGCCACTTTGCACTACCACCGTAACACCGGAAACTGTTGCAGATGAAAAAATTATAGAAGATACAAAGCACTCGATACTCTTGGAAAGACTCAGGCTCAGGCACCTCAAAGGAAGTGCAAAAGTTACCCCTCAGGCAACGCCAGTAGGGTCCTCGAGTAATGTAAAGAAGAGTAGAACTGGGGAAGGAGAGGGGTCAAAGAAGAAGAAAGGTGGGGAAATGGTTTCGAGTTTTTGGGAGTTGGGACTGAGTGAAGAGGTGATGGGAGCTTTGAATGAGATGGGAATTTCTGTACCTACTGAGATTCAGTGCATTGGCATACCAGCAGTTCTGGAAGGAAAGAGTGTGGTCTTGGGGTCCCACACTGGTTCTGGCAAGACTCTTGCTTATCTGTTGCCTCTGGTTCAGGTTGAACCGAATCGAGTTACATTAAACTCAATTCTGTCCAGTAGTTAAAAATTTACTTGCTGTCTCCTTCTCCTGTGTTAAGATTTGATATCGATCGTAATTGCTTTTCGAAATTGCTTCTAGAGTTTGTCTTCTCATAAGCTTGAGGAACTAAATATTGAATTTAGATAAACTAAATCTCTTAGGTAAATCTCTCAGGTCTCGTAGATGTTTTAATCTCTATATTGCAACATCAGTTTTGCAAGATATATGATGCTTATGGACTATGATAACATTGATCTTGTAGTTGCTGAGAAGAGATGAAAGTTTACATGGTATGCTAATTAAACCCAGACGCCCTCGAGCTGTTTTCCTATGCCCCACAAGGGAGCTCTGTGAGCAGGTTTATACACCTTCCTGTATATTTCCGATGTAACTTCAACACTAGCAATACTCATGTCAACCCATTAATGTTAAACGTAGCAGGTGTTTCGCGTGGCCAAGTCTATTAGTCACCATGCTCGATTTAGGTCAACCATGGTAAGTGGTGGAGGACGTTTAAGACCTCAAGAGGACTCCTTGAACAGCCCAATTGACATGATTGTGGGGACCCCGGGCAGGGTTCTCCAACATATTGAAGCAGGGAATATGGTTTATGGTGATATCAGATACTTGGTAACCACAGCTCTTTGATACTTTCTCTTTCATTTGCTACTTGCAATTTCATGGCATTCTTCATCTTGGAAGTTTTTTACTTTCATGTTTCCTTGATAATGGTGGCAATCTCTGGGTAGGTGTTGGATGAAGCAGACACCATGTTTGATCGTGGATTTGGTCCTGACATCCGCAAATTTATTGCTCCGTTGAAAAACCGTGCATCTAGAGCTGATAATGACGGATTTCAAACTGTTATGGTCACTGCAACAATGACAAAGGTATGCCTAGTTGCTCTTAGCACATTGATGACTAGCCTAGAAGCAAATTTATATTTTAAAGAAATGCACCTGATATGGCATTAATATTCTGTATCTTGGGGTGCATGCATATTTCTGGTGGATACTTGGTCTTTGGATTTCATAGAGAGTTGGGTATTTGACACTTGTTATACATGAATAGAAAAATAAATTTGTAGGCCTGAGCTTTTACTTGTCCAAAGCATAGAAGCATTTGGTTTATGTTTCTTGTAGTGGAATTGTGTATGTATTATTTGTGTTGCAGCTTTAACTCATGACACAAGCACATAAATTTTGCATCATGTAGTTTATTTTTAGAAATGTTATAGCAAGGAATTTTCTCAAAAAGTAGAAGCACATTTATTGCTTTTATGTTAATGTTACCATTTGCGTCTCGTAGAGGTCACACCATTATTTTTCCTTGGACAGGCTAAAATTGAAGAAAATAGGTTCAGACCATTATCTAATGTTAATATTACCATTTGCCATCACACTATATTCTATGATGCTAAATATGAAAATTTTTGTTGTGTTTGCAATCTGTTTCCTCTGCCCATTTAGTTCCTTTGAAGTTGGCATCTCTCATATCCCCATCATCTGATACTTATCAAATGCTTTATTTTGTAGGCGGTGCAAAAGCTTGTTGATGAGGAGTTTCAAGGAATTGTGCATCTGCGTACTTCTACTCTCCATAAGAAGATTGCATCAGCTCGTCATGATTTCATCAAACTTTCAGGTTCAGAAAATAAGTTGGAAGCATTGTTACAGGTCTACTATTTATTTTTAGCCTTGCCATTCTTTAGATCTATAAGCTGCATTCAATTTCAGGTTTAAAGTTAACTTGGAAAATAAAGTTGCTAAAACAAAAGCCATAGCACATATGTGTGAATATAGAACATAAGAACAATGTACTTTATGTTACACTGATTCTCGTTGAGTTAAATTCTTTTATGCTATCCATTATAAATTCTTCCCATTGCTAGTCTGCAACGGTTTTCTCATAGAATTAATTTGTCATGTATAGACTTGCCTCTCATACTTGTGCTGTTAATTTGATAAATACACTTTATTGCATGATATTGCCAGGTGCTTTTTTCACTCGCCTTTTAAAAAATAAAATAAAAAAAGGACTTAGTCTAAGGTTCTTGGGGAAGGGGTGACTAGAAGTAAATATGTGAAGAATTGTGGATGTGGCTTCTGTTGGCTTTGCCTCAAACATCAGACTTGTCTTTGTATCGTTTATGGCTTCTCACTTCAGAAGCAGAGGTCCTTTTCTCCTTCATGAAAATAGAGTTTTTTTTTTTTTTTTTTTATAAATTAATAATTCTAATTCTTTATATGGCCATACCATGTCTGCATCAGTATTTTTGTGCAAACTGGTAAATTATTTTCCAATCAAACTGCTTCTGTTTCTTAAAGAAACCTCACATAGGTTATATATGATTTTGCAATTGCAGGTTTTAGAGCCTAGTTTGGCAAAAGGGAACAGAGTGATGGTTTTCTGTAACACATTAAACTCTAGTCGAGCTGTTGATCACTTTTTGAATGAAAACCAAATCTCCACTGTCAATTACCATGGAGAAGTCCCAGCAGAGCAAAGGTGAGATATATACAGTGCACACCTTAGTTTTGTTCCAATACACATGCAATTTATGGTTGCATCTATTAAGTTATCAAATTGGCATGGTCATTAGCGAACAGTTGACGTGCTTACATAAAAACGTTTGAGTTGTATTCGGAGATAAAGCTTCAGGAAAGTTGTCAAGTTGTCAGCTTTTAACCACAAAAAGCATATGATCCGCCTATCTCATGCACCAGATTTTCATTTGTGCTCTAACATTTATAGCCCTTGGGGGCTTTCTCCAGTGTTAATCTTTCTCCTGTCTAAAACGAAGTTTTTCTGATCCAGGGTTGAAAACCTGCAAAAGTTCAAGAGTGATGATGGAGATTGCCCCACTTTGGTCTGAGATCGGAAGAGCACACGTCTGCAAGGGGATTGGACTTGGACGTGGATCATGTTATCATGTTTGATTTCCCATTGAACTCTGTAAGCTTCATGTTGGATGGTTTCTTTTAATAAGTGCTTTCTTTATCTCTATTTCCCACTTACTAAAACCATGTGGATACTTCTCCTCATTCGCCTTTTAGATTGATTACCTCCATCGCACTGGAAGAACTGCTCGCATGGGCGCAAAAGGTATCTATTTTAAGTTTTCCTTGGATTAACAGTTTAGTTTCGCTTGTGTTGAATTACTTCCGCTTCCGATCTTTCCTTATTTTATTTTATTTTCGTTTCCTTTCTTTTATTTTTTATACATGAATGTTGGGTAGAGTTGTCATAAAACTCTTATCTAATATCAAGCACACTTGTCCTGTAATAGAGCCATGAAAATATTTGTGTGTGGAAAATTTTCAAAAACTTCCCGGAAGTTTTGTTAAAAAACTTCCCATCCATGTGGCGTGTATAGATACACGCCACGTGTATTTCAAATCAAAGCCATGTATATTTCAAGTCCACATGGCATGTATCCATGAGTGCCACATGGGTGGGAAGTTTTTTAAGAAGACTTCCGGGAAGTTCTTGAAAGGGACTCATATATATAATCTATTCCCTCATATAGGATATAAAACATTAACTTCAGGACAGCAAACAGAGTTAATGTTCTACTATACAGAAGGTTATGGTTCATAAATATTGAATCTAACAGGGTCTATGCTTTGGTGAGTACTTATTTAGGTCATACTGTCTGCTTGCTTATTCTCCCATCTGTTCCTATAAACATATTTGGTACTTTTTAAAACAGTTATAACAGTCATTCTACTTCAGTTATTTGAGGTCGGTTAAATGACATAGCATTGTTACCTTACATTTCTAAACATAGAAGCCGTTTTCTGTATTTAGGAAAGGTGACAAGTTTGGTGGCTAAAAAAGATCTGATGTTGGCGACTCACATTGAGGAGGCCATTATGAAGAATGCGAGCTTGGAATCCCTCTCTGTAGATAGTGTTAAACGGGATAATGCCAGGTCTCGTATAAATGTTCAGAAGGAAAGAAATGAGAAGATGGTGAAAGTATCTAACTCAAAAAACAAGGCTAAAGCCGCTTCCAGAAAAAAATCAGATTCCCGTGGCAAGGCAATGGTTACGAAATCCCCAGTACGAAAATCTGGCAGTGCTCCTACAGTTTCCAAACCTAAGATGATGGCTAGTAAGGTTTCCAAGACATCAAAGTCTTCTGGCAGTAGCAGCTCAAAAGGTACAAGGTCTGCTGGTACGAAACAATCAGGAAGCAGAAACTCTGGTGTGCTTCGATCTTCACGAAAGCTAAATGTGGTTGGATTCAGAGGTCGGAGCTCAGTCAAGGTTACTTGATATTGAATGAAGCAGCCTAGTTTTGCTCGACATATTGTTTGTCTTTTCCACCATGTCAAATTCACAATTGTTTAGTTCTAAGCCAGTATCATGTATGCGACCATTAAATTTTAGGTTGCATCAGGTTGAAATGCTTTTAGCCTGCCATATGTAACAACAATTCTGATATGATATCTACTTTGTACATCTCATTCATATTGCAAATGAAATTTTTTTTATAGCTTTCAGATTGTCATGTAAAAATTGCGTCTCTTCATTGGATTACTAGATGAAACTTTAGTGCTAAACAACAGGCAAAGGATTTTGAAACCTCATTATTTCCAGGGAAGAGCAGGTGGGGTTTTTTTAGGGGTGACAATGTTTCCTGCAGAGTCATATATAATCACCCCTGAGAAATCCGGGAGCTGGCACTTCCCCCCCATGAGTATATTCTTCTTCCACACAGAGGCTTCACCACTGAAAGTGCTCGAATCAATGTCACCAAAATGGTAACCCGGGATCTCTTCAGGGTTGAGTTGGATAACTGGATCATGGTTTCCATAGTCATAGCAATCTCTCCATTTTCGCCATCTACGGGAATGACTGGCACACACGAAGAGAGCAAGCGCACAAAGAAGAAGAGTTCCAAGTACGAAGCCCATATGAGATGTGGTAAGTGGCTGATGGTATAACATTATATTTCGAGCCATTGAGGGTACTTGACTATGCCACTTGTGTGTTTACTTCTACTATAGGAATGTGTTTTTATAGTACAAGAAATGGAAGTTGGGTTGGTGGGCTTTTGGTGGACTTGCTGTGCACTTTCAGTTGTATATTTGGCAGTGCGATTCGCTTATTATAGTTTGTGGGTTCAGTATGCTTTACCTAATCTCTCTTTATGGCTACTCCATAAGCATTAATCTTGTAGAATGTTTGGCACAATTAGTTAAACAACTCCTGTTAATTTAACGATGTGAAATTTCATCCGACCTAACATAAAACAGATGTCGCTTTAGGTGTGCAGTTAACATGGTTTGTTGTCTGATGTGAAAATAGAGTGTGGCCATCCATGCATGCTACATAGCATGTTGTTGTCTTGGCAATATATGCAAATGCAAGAGAATAAACTGATGGCATAAAATTTATGATTTCATAAGATTTCCTTTTGACGAGTTCTGGTTTTCTCAATGCATGTGGGGAATGGGAAGCAGTCCCTTGTGTCCCCTTCGTTCTGTTGCCATATTTGGGCCTACATATCTCAAATTTGGGTGACTTGCTTTGATATCTTTCCTCTGTGATTAATAACGTTATACCCCACCTCCTTCTAGTTTTTCTGTTTTCGTCTTCCTGATCTTGACTGTTCAATTCATGCTGTATGGATGATATTTTTGGGTGCATGTGATTCAAGAAGACTGCTTTCACAATACCTGCATACATATATATTGGAAAATGACTGTTCTTTTGGATTTTAGCAATGATAAATAGATTTTATTAGAATTAGAGGGGAACTGAAGTCAAATAGAGTGGCTTAATTTCTGGATATCAGCAATTGCTTACTGCTAGAATTCTTCCAAGAGTTGTTGGGAGCTTAGGTAGTTGTGCTAGTTGGGGGGGGGGGGGGGGGGGGGGGGGGGGGGGGGGGGGGGGGGGGGGGGGGGGGGGGGGGGGGGGGGGGGGGGGGGGGGG
>CAVNYN010223874.1:11020-40109 GCA_963692815.1 Nyctanthes arbor-tristis | reverse complement strand
CCCCCCCCCCCCCCCCCCCCCCCCCCCCCCCCCCCCCCCCCCCCCCCCCCCCCCCCCCCCCCCCCCCCCCCCCCCCCCCGGCCGTCAATATGTGCCGAAAATATAGATTAATACTAATTTGTATATTAGTTTTTTTTGACAATTATTTATATGGTCAAAAAATATTTTTTTGTCAAAATGGGGTGTGCCCAAGCCAAGGTTGGCCTCCCTCCACCTTCATTTCATCAATTTTATCCTCATACAATTATCCCCTGTAAATCAAACTATTTAACTTCACTTTATTTTGTATATGACCAATTATTCCATATTTTTAACTTTTCAAGAAACCCAAATAACATTACTTGGTGCATAAATTAAAACTAATTTATCGTTATCAACCAATCAATTGGGGTATATGGGCAAGAATCCCAACCTTGTGGTGACTTATAATTTAAGTAAACATTCACAAATTAAAAAGAAAATAAAGTACAACGTGTGGCATCATGACGGGTCCTCAATATTATGGAAGAAATGTGACAAAAGTGTAGGGCACTTGTGTAAGAAAAACTCAAAACAATAAATGAGGAGGAAATGTATCAAAATTCAGAGGTGGTCCATCAAGCTCCCTTTCTCCAGGACACAAATGAACACTCCATATTATACTGTCTTTTTGATTTTTTTCCTTAGGGATTCAACTTACATTCATATCGAAATATAATAGCTTAATTTGATTAATTAAGTGGTGATGATGATGATAATAATAATGATAAATAAAAGTCCGCTAATACACTGTTTTCTTTATCCAAATCTCTATCTCGACCCTTAAGAAATGGTAGAATTAATTGTCCTTTATCGGGGAGTAGCTTAAAGATTAATTATTAATCTTAGCACAGCCGCTCAGGCACTAAAAAAACACAAACTAGCTAGAGAAAAAAGAACAACACAAACATTTAGCCTGAAATAAGCAGAATCCTTTAAAGTAATTTATTTATTTAAGATGGCATTGAACCCCCAACCTAATCACAGTAGGGTATGACTCCCACTAAACTGCTGGATTCCATCCAACACATAATTATACAGTGTCTGCGGAATTTCATACACATTACATAGGAACTATGGGTTAGGTAGGGCCTGAGAATCCACCAATTTTCTCCCTTGGGGTCTTTCTGGGATCCCACTTCACATTCTTTTGCCGTAAAATCCAAGTTTCAACTACAAAGTCAGTGTGAACTCCGTAATCCATGCCACATAACTCTATAATGATCATACCTGAGTATTAGGAAGTTGCACCATGAAAAAAAAAAAAAAGGAAAAGGAAAAAGATCAATTTCAAAAATTTGTTACCAGTTGAGAATTGCAGCAGGCCACCGGCCTTCAGACAAGCATATGCCTCACAGTTAAATGCAAAGCAGTGAAGCACTTCCTTTTTCTCAGTGGGTTGTACAAAATGGTTTTGCATAAACTTTGAACTTCAATTAAGAACTCAACTGTTCACAATTGTAATGATAGACAGATTCTTGTCTCAAACAAAACAAACTGATGTAATGCTGCTAAGCAATGATTCATTATGGCAACATTCATGTTTAAATTAGCCAAAGTCGTATTGTTACAATGTAAGCACAAAGCATATAAATTCTGCAAGGGGGGAAGTCATCAACTGGTTACCATGTCATACTGGCAAATTTGGTTAGTGAGCCTTCCAAAATGTAATGTGCTCATTACCTTGACTGAGATCATGATTGTTGAAGAGAGGAGTTTCGTGTTGCAGATGAGTTGCTGTCAGCATGTAGCAGCTCCTGGGAGAATGCATGACTAGAAGGTCCAGAGTCATCCTTCTCAATGTCAAGTTGTCAACTTGCTTTCCTTTTCAAATGCAGTTAGCTTCATGGATTTGTTGCATCCTCTCTTTCAAATTTGAACCATTTCCAGTTAGCATATAATGTTTCTTCATTTTCAAAAGGTAGGTCATCCGTTGGAAGGGCTTCCACTTTGCGGGTTGCTGAAACAGCTAAAATCTTTTGCCTGTACTTTCTTGCCATCACTTCTGCTTGAGAAAATACTTTCTGCACCAGAAAAGGGGGAGGGTGGGGCCCTCCTGCTTCTGAAAATATGTTCTCAATGGAAGGAAAAGATGCAAGATGGGCACTTGTAGCTTTCATGCAATAGAGATCTGAGTATCAATATGGAAATAAAACAAGTGAAAAGGATTTCTTAATGTTATGTACCTCCTTATCTGATGTAAAGAGACCGGGCTCACTTTCGAGGTCAGCAATACTACATGCCATAAGGATTAATCTGATTAGGAAATAAACACTCATGCAGAAGCTACTGGAAATCAGCAAGAGAAAACTTTAAAATATGAAATCTATTTTGATCGTCCAAATAATACCATAGAGAAATTCATGGGGAGAGCAAACAAATTCAGAAAACTGCAAATCATAGGCCTCAGGACCTACAGGCTATAGTAATCTGCTTGCGTCCAACATTTGAAATAGAAAGTTGGCAGATCTGTGACGTGAATTCTTAATAGGAGATACAACAAGAGAGAATCAAACTCCATGCACGAGGGAAAACTGACAACCACACTTCCCCTTCACTGCAATGTTACGGGGTATATACTTCTTTCATTTCACAGCTGATAACGGTGACATGACAACTAGTTATTGGTAACAAACTTTTACTGTTCCCAACAAATCCTCCATCTATTTTAAAAAATCCAAGAACTATTTCCCTCCTACTCGATGATCTGTTCTTTAGCAACATCTGTACCACGTAAAAGTATCATTTACAAACGCAGTTAGACAAGAGAATGTTAATGTACCTGAGAGAAATTTTGCCAGGGAACATAGATTTCGCAACCAGGACTTTAACCTTCTCGTCAACTGATAATAGGTCAGTAACAGACGTTACTCTGCCTTTGGTGATGTTCGATATGTGCAACAATCCACTACAAAAGGTAAGACGGCAGATTATTATTACTGTAATAGAAAAACAGGATTTGAAGAAAGAATTTGTGAGGGTACAAAATTAGGTACCTACCCTCAGTTACCTATTCTCAGTACATTTACTTTTCGTGCACTTTGAAAGAAATGATAATAGTAAGGATGTGAAAGATCATTAATTAAATCTAGAAATTTGAAACCCAAGTGGCCAAGAGTCACCTCAGGCTCAATATTAATCTTCCAAACTGATTAAGGTGGTGGCGAGGTTGAGCCTGTTTTTGATTGCTTGGCAGACTCGTATGAATCAGAATAAGCAATTTGGCAAAATCAAGCACTAAAATTTATTTTATAGAAGTCCTAAAATATGACATCCGTATAACTTAATAAACCGGACTATCTTAACTTTTTCCCGAGGAATGTACTCCATTTTATCATTCTAAGCTGGGGAATTACCAAAAGGCCAATAGTGCAGGACGTATATGATGAGAAATCCCATACCAACCCTCACATGTAGGGGGAAATACTCCAATCAACACACCCAAGCCCAAAATGTTCACTTACATATCTCTTCAAAGTTAGCAGTTTTAAATTTCCTTCATTAGAAGTAATAGGCATATCTATTTGTTTCACCAGTCTGAGTCCATATTATTGATCCATGTTTATAATAAGTTAATTTAGCCTTTCTTACAATAGAAAGAGAAAATAGAAAACGAAAAAAACCAAGCATGTAAAAATTTATCAGGATCAAGTGGAAAACTAAATTGTGAAAGATGATTCGCTAAATAGACATACCTCCTATTGGTATCACCGATCCTTATCTGAGCACCATATGGAAAAATTTTCCTCACAGTTCCTTCAAGAAGCGTTCCCTCTTGAAGATGCATCATCTCCTACCAGATAGTATGGCCAAAAAAAAAAAAAAAGAAAAGGAATTAGTCAAAATGAAAACAGCCATTGCAGAAAACAAAACCTCCAAGGAGAAAAGACAGCAGAAGCAATGATAGTAAGTGAAAAACCAACCCAAGCTTCCTTTTCACTGAGTATTAAATCATTGGTATCTACATTTATTCTTGTAATCAGCACATATATTCGACGTCCCACCTGCCAAATCAAGAAATAAAATGTTCATGGGTGCACTTCATAAAGCAATAGATGAATGGCAAAGAAATTTAATGAAGCGAGAAAGATTATAACAATCCACTGAGCAAATGCAGGTGCATGTATTGTTGGATTTGGTAATAGATGGACCACTATTAATGATAGTCAACAGAATACCTGGTCACTGGTGATCATACATACAACACAAATAATGGAAAATTAAGTCGGCATTAGTTACAATACCACTTCTTCACTCAAAGACAAGAATCAGGAGACGAGTCTAACTTCTTCCATAAACACATTTTCTGATGGTAAAATAGACCAAGATGATCGTCAATGAACTTGAAATGCTCCCATAGTCATAGGTATTCAAAATTTTGAATCCTGATTAACTAATTTCTATATATTTGGAAAATATTGAATTAATCCCTACATATCCATATTCAATCCAGCCAGACGAAACCTTCAAGGAAGTGCTCATTTTGCATAAGTTTATGACACAGTTTAGAAGTAGACCACAAACAAGCTACTGATTTTGCAAACTCTGACTGACACTGACTAGACATTATGATTCATGAAATTCTATAATGAAGCACCAAACACAGTCACTATTTCTTGGGGGGAAAACTAGTGCATGCGAAAGATAAGATGACAAGCATAAGTGCACTTTGATGTACATTCTCTTTCAACTGTGTGAAATTGTTGACTCTATTCATCAATTCAGCTTTTGGAAGAAAAGCCCTCAGCCCCTGCAAGGCCAAGGTCAAAAGTTTAACTAATTTTGATCGGTAATATTTATCATACAGAGAGATAGAGAGAAAGAGAAGCACTTCTATTCTTGTAAGGAGACCACCGGTGTTCCACTCAGTTATTTTGACCTCTATCGGTTCATTAAGCTGCTTTATCTGCACAAGATAACAAATGATGAACATCAGAAGAAGATAAGAGTCGAAAAAGACAGAGGGACATGGCTATTAGAGCCTCCACTGCTAGAAAATTGCAGGCACTTAAAGCTCAATAAGAACCAAGTTGGAAAATAATTCCAACTAAAATTGATTCATTAGAATATTAGGAAATTTATTATTATGTTTCCTCACTTGTTTAAGAAGAATTAGGTTTTCCTCATTTCGTTTCTTTCCTTTCTCAGGATTATTACTCGTAATATTATTTAAAGGGATTTAGACCCTCAAATCAGTACAAGTCAGTCAATTTATTTCAACTTAGTATGAGAGCCAAGACTCGTATTGGTCAATTTATTTCAACTAACCATACACAGACACAGATTTGTTTATGTAAGCTAATATCAACATTAGCACCGAATTCTGGCAGATCGGAAGAGCTGTATCAATAAATCAACAGCTTCTATGAACCAACTTCTTTTGACTCTTTTATAGTCTTGATTTGTCCATCGTTCAATTAATGTCACAGAGAAAAGTAGGATGAACATGGTGCCGATCTATTATGGCATTAAAAATTTGCCTAACCATTGGTGAGATCAATTTATCACATAGGCTCCATTTGGATTCTGAACTTTAATGGGAAAAAAAATGCTTTTGGTTCCAAAGAAAAAGCAAAGCTGTGTAAGAACATGTAACAAAAGGTGAAATGCTGCACTGCATATACTTATTTATTTCATTTCCCTTTAGTTCTCATGCTGTTCCATTATATTCAAGAAGTTTTGAAGTTTTGTTTTCATTGTCATCATAAAGAAAATGCAAGGATGCTCAATTTACTGATTTTGCTATATCCTTTATCTTTCCTCATTGAGATCAAGGATCCTCATGGTGCTGTACTGAATTCTTACAATTTCAACTTCAGTTCAATTATACTGTCTCTTACTAAGATGAGGCTTCGACTTCCAACCAACAACCTGCTATATTTGTCATGTATTAGTAGTGTACTCAACTAACTGCAACCAGTAAAATTGACATAGAGTATAACGAATTCCGTAGAGGGGCCTATGAATTCAAAGGTTGCTGCAGATCAAGCCTGACAAAAAATGACTTTGCAACTACGAGTCCTCACAACTAATGAAATTGATGGCAAGAACAATTGTCGAAACTGCAAGCTCTTGTCCCGTGACAGTGAGTGAAGGAGCATTCTTTTGATTTGATTGGCGTAACAACCTGTTTCCTCAATCCATTTTTCAACTTGTTATTGTTCACATGTCCAAACTATAGTGAGGAAAATCTCTAGCTTTCCACTTTGTACCATAGACAACCCATTGATATTCTTGCAAACTGACCATATATTTCTTCCCCAGTTGCACTAATGTCAAGAACATTCACAGTTAAAATTCTGTTGGAACAACTGAATTCTATCCCTTTATTAAATCCATATCCAACACAAATATGTCATCATGTTTATGTGTCTTGCACAAACACATTAAATAGAATCAAATTTCCAAAGTAAAAAACAGAGAAAGAGAGAAAAGAACCTGCCTCACTCGGTGCCATGCAATGCGCCTAGTGAGCCTTCTGGTTGAAAGCAAAGGTCGACCGCTAAGAGTCCTGCCAAGAACCTCAGCAAAAAGAACTGTTCCAAGTTCCACAACAGGTTTCCCCGGCATTGGTTCGTCACTCAATGCCTCATTATTTCTCACTATCCCAATTTTCCCACGCACTGTAAACTTCTCGACATCCTTATCTACATCACACAACAAATGCTCCATCTCCTTGTCATACAAAGGCAATACTTCTTTAGTCAACATTGTTCCTAGTAAATCTGCACCCACATTCACATCAAGCTTATTTTCATTCCCGGAAACAACTACTCCCACAACTAAATCTCCAGGTTTCGGGTCATAATAATCGATATTAACTTTCCTACCCTCTTCCTGACTAGAACTCTCAACTTTGCTTTCTTCTAGATTATTTTCTTCATCTGACAGCCTAAAGAACTTGTAAAAATTCTCCAAGACTTCATCTTTATCAGGTTTTTGCGGCTCAATTTCTGATATTTCTTCAGCAGAACTATTATCAACTTGCTTTGGGGATGGCTTATCAAGTAACTCAACCTCTTCATCAGTCTTTTTGGGCAGAAGGGTACCTGTGAATTCCTCAAAAACTCCATTCTTGGAACAAAACGAAAGATGAGTTCGCCTATTCGGTAAATTTAAGGATAAACACAAGCCTCTGCAAGACCTTGAGGCGAAATTCTGGATTTCTAGAAATGGGAACTGCGAAGAAGCTCTGGTTGGAGTGACAGTGGAGTAAATAATCGGAATCTTGCAGGATAAGGATGGAATGAAGAAAGGGAAAGACTTGTTGACAGGATGATGAATTAGGATTTTCATGTCTCTGCTTAACCTGCGCACAATTCCTCACAAGCTTGCCTCTTTGCCGCTTCTCTCTATCCGTTTGGTGCTTTGCGGCCTGTTCTAGCTTGCGCCAAAAAGTTTCTGGGGCTAGAGAATAGATAGGCCCAACCGAAAATATCCTGTCTTGGTTTCTCCTTTCGTGGTACGGGGTTTTGATGAATAGAACAGGGTAGTTTCGATCTAACTGTATATATTATGGTATTATATAATGTTATATGATTATGTAGTGTGTATTAAGACACGCCACATAAAAAACCATAGCCTCGTGGTGATACATGTCACATGTTTGTATAGTACTATATAGTGTCATATATATAATTTTATATCAATTTTAAGGCATCTTGAGACAGTCCACAATGGCTTTTTTTTTTTTTTTGGTCCTCTTCTCAGATCAATATGTAGGGGAGACCAAAAACTATACCGAAATCCTTTTGATATTTTTTATTAAAAAAATGCATGTGATGTGCACAAAAACCTCCATTTATTTAAGGGTGGAGGTAAATATTTGTAAACAAAAATACAAACACACATTTGTTTTTTTTTTTTGCAAACACAAAAACACATTCCAAGTCAAATAAAATGCGGCCTCGATACAATAAATAAATAAAATAAAACAGAGTAAAATAAAATGAGGGGTTCCATAATAAAAAACTGATCTTTGTTTTTTACTTTTCCATTTTCATTTTTTTGGCCCACTTACGATGGAGGATAATCTTGATTTTCTTTTTATTATATATGTAACTCTTTTATTATATATATATATATATATATACACTACCTCCGTCCTAAAAAGATATGTATTTTTTTACATAAATTAAGAAAAATTCATTTAATAGTATTAGAAAAGTAAATTTTAACATCATTTACATATTATTATACTATTTCATTTATGTTATGAAATAAAACGAAAAATATGAGAAAAGTAACAGAGAGAAAATAATAGAGAGAAAACTGAAGAATTCTGTGTATATTATGAGAACCAAAGACGCCTATTTATAGGTACAAGTCTAGGGTTTTTGGAGTAGAATAGTCTTTCACAATATAATTAAATAATTACAACACTTCCCCACAAATGACTAATCTAAACAATAATTGTCTCATTAAGAATGCGACCTTTCTGGTTTAGACTTTATTGTTTGGAGAAAAATCCAATGGGAGCAAAACACTACCAAACTAAAGAAAAAAGTGCAATTGATAATAAATTTTAGAGCGTCCAAGATGCTGAGACATTAAAACCTTGCCAGAAAAACCCAATGAGATAAAAACTAGTCGAAGGAAAAAGAGTACAGCTGCTCTCCCTCAATTCATTCAATAATCGTCCTCTTGTATTGAATCGTTTTGTTAAATCTTCAATGTTTTTTAAGACCTACCATGGAAAAAAACCCTGCAGGAAAAAAATTCAAGTGAAAGAAAAATACATTATTCTTTGATACGCCGTTAAAGTTGTCTCGTTAAAAACCTTGCTAGGAAAATCCAGTGGGATAAAACCTCAGTCAAGGAAAATATACAACGCGTATCTTTCTTATCTATATTGGCAATCTATACAAGAACTTTCAGTTCTTTAAATGCTTCACATATATCAAATCCTTCAGGGACTATGCCATATTTATAATATTTTTATATATTGTCAATTGAATACAACATTATATTTCAATTATACCACCACATATTTAATAATACTTCCACATAAGTACCTATTGATATTTTATTGACATGATATATATTTTCAAATGACTTGACTGCTGGTCTTGACATATAGCAATCTATTGTATTGCATCCTTTTATTTTGGTTAATATTCAATGTCATTAAATTTTTTATGAAAATTTAATTTACCATCCTCGCAATCATTGAGCTCATTAATATTTATTTATGGTCAACAACTATTTCTCATTGATTCCATTTGATTCTCATTGTAGACATAACACTTTGAGATCTCTTTTATTTTACTACTTTCATGTACCTGGACCTCTTTAAGGGTTTTCTGATTAATTATGTCTATATGTTCTTCTAGAGTACTATGTCTCAATATAACCATCATATAAAATATTTGCTTCATATTCTACTTTCAAAAATGTTTGTTTTGGAATCGATCGTCGTCATGCTTCAAGCATACTATTAATATCTTAAATTCTCTTATAGGAATTTATTATATCAATCTAAATTGGAGCACTTAATTTAGCATACATTATTGGTAACTATACAGTCAGTAATATGAAATACAAACTATCTTACAAACTTCAGGTTTGCATTGTACTATGCGAGGACTATAAATACGCATCTAATATATTTGTTACCAACTATCAATTTCTCCCCCTAATGCTTAGTGAATGAAGTAACAATCGACAAATCATGTTGTAATAAATCATCATTCGGGGATGAAAAATAAATGTTATGTAAAGGTTGCAAATCTGAACATGTATTCTCAGCATTCAAAAATATTCTCCTCAATTTTGTGGTGACGCGATTACACATAAATAGCATTTATAACATTTAGTAAAGAGAGATTTCTGACTGTAAGCCAACTATAAAAGGGGATATCATATAAATTTTATATTTGACAAATTTATTGAGAATATCGCTGCTACCTACGAAATATTGATTTCACTCAACCACAAATGATTGTTCTCATTAAGTAGCATAGCAAATAATTTGAAGCATATCCAATGGTTTTGCTGCACTATAAGCAATTAAGTATCCGAATCAAAATATAAATTATTGACAATTTTGAGATAAGTTCATTATCAAGACATAAATGTCTTTATTTTATATCTGAAACTTTGCTTATAATCAATCAATATAAGCAAATAATCTCATAAACCTCAGGTTATGAGTAATATAACACATGTGACTTCTAGTGGATCCAAATTATAAATATCTAGATGGTCTACATGGAGGGTGAGTGGGCTCATGGTTCCCCACTAAATATTTCCTAGATATATTTGAAAACTTAATTCCAAATTTAGCTAGTGTTATTTTTGTAATCAATTTGCCTTGAAAACAAGTGATACATAAAAAACTTCCAGTTTAATAAGAATGTTCAAATAAAAATTGAACTTCTAGTTCAACATATTTAATAAAATCTACTAGGTTTTATATGATTGTCTATAAATATTTAATATGACATCTTCAGGATTTTTGTCAGAATTCAATTCAGAAATTATCACTATATTTATGATATAAGATCACCTGTGATATTTTTCGAAATTTGTACTACAAGTACACTAAAATATTCTTCTACAAAATATATTCATGAAATATTCAAGATTTCAAATATAAATTTTATGAATATCGGATCAACTAAAATCCTAGAATCATTAGGATTCTATATTCTTACAGAATACTCGTAACAATCTCATTTGTCAATAGCAATAAATTACTATTTCAATTTAGATTCATATAAATCTACTCTTCTAGAGTAACATCATTCTAGTTAAGCTATTACTTCTTCAAGAGTATTAGTCTAACATTCTTCAATATCATTTAAAATGTCATAAAAAGAATAATTGAAATACTAGACATAATAATTTTTCACTTTGATGATATGTAATATTCAACTCGGAATATCTATGTATTGTGCATCTTTCTATGAAAACATAATAATTAATCGCATATATTTTGCTCTTCGAGAGCACAACATATTCAACTAAAATATTATATTTATAGTATTTCTTCAAGAAATATAATGGATTACACGTTTTATGGCTCTTCTAGAGCCTACCATATTATTCTAGAATATGATATAATTGTGAATCTTCCTTTAAAAATATCATAATAATCTTCTAGATTATTAATGAATTTGAGATATTTTCCTTCTTTTTTTTCAAGAAATCACGATAACGGGACATAATTATTTTTATTCAAGATGCAACAAAATTCAATATAATAATGTTCTAGATCATTACAAAAATTCTAAAGGCAGTAATTAATGAGAAAATAAAATCAATAATAATTTAGATATCTCAATATAGCTAATTATCTAAAATAAATATCACCAATAATATGGTAAGAGCATATGAATTTCCTTTAATAAACTCACTCATTAACTCTGTCGGTATACGAGATGGGTGACAATGAAAGGAAAGTAATTAGTAAAAACTTATATAGAATTCCAAGCTATAAAAACTTTTGTTCATAATTCACATAAAAAAACCGATTTAGAGTTTAGGTTTAAATGAAATCTTCTGAATTTCATAAAAGATCTTCAAGAGCAACTCCCAAGATTTACTAGATATAATTTATAGAAAATTTACTCTTCAGAAGTATACTCAATCTAAATTACTATTACTTTCTCAAGTAGCAATGAATTATAATATTAAATTTAAATTTGCATAGATATATGCTTTCCATGGATAATGCATTTAATACTTAATAATTTAGACAACTATTGTTACTGTAGTAGTTCAATATTCTTTTAGAATATTAAAATTTGTAATAATTTGTTTTTCTGGAACAAATAATATTATCTTATAGTACTAGTATTAATGTAACTCTCCAAGAATAATCATTAAATTCTTTCACTGAATTTAAATCATACAATGACGGGGCTGTTCGGGAGCAATACCAACTTTTTATTGTTAATTAATTAGTACCGATTTAAAACATTGTTACTTCCGGAACAATAACTAAATATTCTTCAGAAATATTCAATATAGATCATTTTTTTCCAAAAATAAGTAATATTTAACAGAAATATAACAATAAATTGTGCCACTTCAAGAGCATCATATATTGCTTTTTTTTTTGGAATTTATTGAGACTATTTTTACTTCAGGAGTAATAGTTTAAAATATTGAAGTTAAGTAAATTAATAACTATATCTAGTATGAATTACTCTTGATGTACAAGTAATACTCTACATGAATATTATAACTAGTTGTGCTACTTCAAGAGTAACAACATATAATACAGTATTATATATTTAACAAGAAGTAATGTACACATATAACAAACAAATTATATGGTTACTAATTAATATAATAACAATTAAAATAAAAGAGTATCTAATAGAATACAAAAAACATAATAATAAACAATAATAAAAATAGTGCTTCTTCAGGAGCAGAAATTACTATATTCTTGTAGAATATCGAATATTGGTTGTTTCTTTAAGAAACAACAATCAACAATAAATCTCATTATATCTTGTTCTTCAGAAGCAAATTAAATTTTTCTAAAATATTTTAGTAAGAGATAAATTTGCAACTTTTTACTAATCACAACAAATATCTTATCAAATATTTTATTCAATTGTTTATAAGGAAACAAATTATGTTTTTTTATCATATCATAATTCTTGACATATCTCAAGACTCCTTTAATATTATTATTTATATACATATATTCTTCAAGAATATTTAATATCAAGAGAAATTTATAATTCTTCAGGAATTTATACATAATAATCTTCAAGATTATTAATGTGATAGAATGCTAAATCCCCATAAATATCAATATGTTAATTATAGCATATCATGTGACATTCAAAACTTAATCTAATGAACAACGTATTAATTACGATGCATGGATCTATATAAGTTTATTATATCGTGGCTATAATATAATAAAGTATGATAAAGAGGAGGTAAATAGTAGCTTTTATATTTACATTCATCTATAATAGACCGCCACAATTATTTCAAAGAAAGTAATCAATTAAGAGATAATTCATGATCTCATTTCCATTGTAAATAAAATACTAAAAATTCATTGAATTTAATTTTGGCTTTACATCCCTCTATATGCACATAAAAACTTGTGACTCAAATTAATTTTTGAGATCAAGTCATATACATGACAAAAGTAAAAAAGACTGCCAGTTTACACAATGATAATGCAAATTTGGGTATAATCTTACCATTAAATTGATAAACTATCCCATTGTCAAATTTAGAATAATCTTACCATTAAATTAGTAGATCATTCAAATTGAAAATCATTTAATTAGTAAAATTGATAGAGGATTCCAACTAAGATGGCATACAAATTAATTATCTAAAAGAAAAAAATATAATAATAAAATTCTTTGTGCATGGTCTACATAATGAAAGAAAACAATTAATCACAACCATGCATGATGTGGTATTCATATGACCATAGAAAAAAGATCAATGAAACCACCGATACTCTTGACAGAAGAGAGGGAAAAAAAAGAAAATAAAGTCATATCATATCTAAAGAAGATAAATAAAAGAAATTAACAGCGATTCGTACTGGTAACGTGTTATGAAATAAAACGAAAAATACGAAAAAAGTAACAGAGATAAAATAATAGAGAGAAAACTGAAGAATTTTATGTATATTATGAGAATCAAAGACGCCTATTTATAGGTATAAGTCTAGGGTTTTGGGGGTAGAGTAGTAATTCACAATATAATTAAATAATTTACAACAATTTATTAATTATTTCACTTTGATAACTCCATTTTTTATAACTATGCACGTTAAATAGAGACATATGAGAGAACTAATATTTCTACTATTTTTTAAAAAGGAAATTGGACCATAGTTTAGGATAGACGAAAAAAGAAAATTGGACCATCTTTTTTGAACGGAGGTAGTATAATTTTTAAATCAATAGATATCACATAAACTATCTCCAAGTATTATGTGTTTCGTTGTATTTATGCTCTCTCCCAATTATTTTGGTACACTTTACTTTTTCACGAGGATTGAGAATGTTATTAGAAGTGGTTTAAATTGTATCGCAAAAATTAGATGCTCACGTTCAAAACGGAATGTATCGAGTTTGAACTTTGAAGGATACATACCTATATCCCCTTTGTATATCAAAAAAAGAATATATTATTTAAAAAGTAAAATTTGTTAATCATGTTTCTTATGTGATATAAGTTAATAGTTACAACTATATAACATTAAGGGTATGCTTATAAAGTAATATAACATAAAGTCTTTAATACGGAAACAAAATTATATAATTAGAACGAATAAAAATGGAAAACTGAATTATCGGACGGAGGAGGTAATTAATTTCAAATTTCGCGCTCTTGTTATAATCTTGCAATGAAATAGGTAGATTCAAATGAAAATGCCACCAAATTGGAGTTAAATGAAACGATACCAAAACAATTATGACTTTAAATAACATGCAATTACTTGGTACAATTATTACTGAACATCCTTTTTAATTCTTATCATCGTCATTCTACAAAATGCAAATTAATTACCCAATCCACCAAGTCATTAAAATTGGTATTTCTTTTGGGGTCTAATAATTAAGATTTGCTACCAAGCCTTCAATGGATACCTATGGATGCAATCGTTCCATGGATTATCATTTTCTTGGCTTGCATCTTGAAGCCATTTCCACACTAAGCTACCAATCTTGAACCCCGTCCCAAATGCAAGCATCCACATTCTATCACCCATTTTAGCTCTTTTTTTGGCTTCAAAATAAGCTAATTCATAGAAGACGAGACTACTAGACGTGTTACCAAATCGGTTCAAAGTCATTCGAGCTGGTTCAGTCACCCTTTCGTCGAGAGATGAGAACTCGAGCCACCTTCTCAATGACGCTCTTCCGATCTGCCTCCCGTGTGTATGCACATATGCTTGAACGCGGTAGTAAAGTCCGGGACCACAGGCTTCGATTCGTCACCAGACACGAAACCAACCACCACCAAGTAGGCATAGTGAAGCATTTGGCTCAATGGCAAAACCCTTGGTCCTAAAATCTTTATGTGCTTACGTAAGTTCGTGCCAGCAACCCTAATCAAATCCTTGGTGAGTGAAATTCCTAGATTGCCATTGTCATCCTCGTCTTGGAATGCAGCTCTATACGCGCTGTCATCGGCACCGTGGTGAGTCCTCAACGAGTCAACGAGTTCCATCTTGGCAACTAGGCGTTGACTCGGGTCGTTGGTCATCAGAGCGGCTGCGCACCCGACGCGGAAAATGCAGTTCGTCACCAGCATTGGTCTGCTGTCGCCGGAGTACCAATTCAAGGTGATACTCTCAGTGATGACCAGAAGAACATTTTGGATTTTCTGGCTTCCACGTAAAAGCTTTCCGGCAAAATCGATGGAAATAACGCCGGAGCTACATCCCATACCACTAAGATTATAGGTTTTCACGTCGGATTTGAGTTTATAGCGATTAACAATGAGTGAACAAAGTGAAGGAGATGGAGAAAAGCTTCCGCTTGTAAGAATAACAACGTCGATGGCTTCCGGATCAATTCGGGTTTTCTTCAGAAGGGCATCGACGGAGGAGAAAATCCCTTCTTCTGCTTCTTGAATGGCGTGTTTCAGTGTACGCTCGGACGATCTCTCTCTTCTTCAAAAATGAAAGCCGGCGCGTAAGTTTCATCACCTAAACCGGACCGGAGATAAATATTGCGCATGAAGTCCTGGGTTTGCTCAGTGAACTGATTATGCCGGAGGACGAAATTCTCAGCGACTTCATAGGAGCATTTCCGGTGAGGAGGTGGCTTGTAGCAGGTGTAGTTTACGAGGAAAACTTGACTCTGGCGGTGGGTGGAAGAGTAGTAGAGAAGTGAAATGAATAAGCAGAAAGTGCATGAGAGGGAGAGGTGGAGGTTGGCGTAGAGTAGGCGGATGACGGTGGCGAAAGGGGCGGTGGATAATGTAGTGTGAAGGAGAAGGGCGAAGCACAGAAGGGCTAGAAACGAGAGCTGGAGAATCTGTATATTTGCTTGTACTTTCATTGTTTAATATGTCTGTGGGAGATAGAAACTAGAGCTCTGCACTATATATCTGCACAACGCACACATATATATATACACACACGGTGGAATTGGGTGGAGGCAATCAAAGCTAGGAAGTTTTCAGTTGGCCTTTAAATTTACACATTATTGATCAACCTTTTAACCCATCATTTTTACTACTGGATCCAGTCCGCGGTTTCATATTGTTAAAGCCAGTTGATCCCAAAACAATTAGCTATGAGATTACTAATACGTTATTCCGCATACACATTAATGCATCTATGTGCTCATGGGACTTTAATTTGAACAAACGTTTGTTTGTTTGTTGAAGATGTTAGTTGAATTACTCTGCTACGAGTTGCACACATGGGAGTAATTAAGAGACAGATCCAGGAATAATGATGATGGCATGCAAAACATTTGTGAATCTTTTAGTTGAGAATCATGTAATGGTACTTGTCTGGTAAATAAGCTCATTTTAATAATTATAAGTTCGAGTCCAGTTAATTACATTGATGTTACTTATAAATTATAACCCCGCAGACACTTTCATTTCTAGATTACACTACCTAAGTATATTATATTTGGTTGTTCGCTCTAAAATATTATTGGGGGTTCTAACAAACATTCAAACTTCAATTTGTTTTCTCTAAACTTTGGGTGTGATTCTTAGAAAATTAGATGACAATAAATAGCTAGCTGCATTCTTAATTTGAAGAATTATATACGTACGGGCACGCAGTTGCGCACATATCTTTATTGGGTTCGAAATGCATATAAAAGGCGGTAGCCATGCATTTATGAATAATTTCTCACTTTTTCCTCGCATAGCATGTGTCCTACATATATGGTCAAAATGACGTTCCAACAACCTAGGTTTTAATTATTAGCTGCCTTGATAAATGAAGAAAATAATATAAGTAAATTAATAAAATTAATCTCCACCTACTCTTCTCATAGTTTTCCAGTGTACCATAAGAATTAGTTTAGTAAACATATATCCAATGAATATTGTTTGACTTGTTGAGAGAGTTTAACGTTGAGGAAGAAGTAAAGAAGGGTTAATTTTACAAATCGTCCCCAACCTTTGAGTTAAGAACCGGTTTCGTCTCAACTTTTTTTTTCTCTCACTTGTGTCCCTAACCTTTGAAAAAATGTGCGCAATTCGTCCATTTTGTCACAATTCACTTAACTGTCAATGGAAAATGATGTCTATACCTTTACCTTTTTAATTTTAAAAATAAAACATTTAAAAATATTAAAAATAATAAAAAAATGAAAACACCCACCACACCCAACCTCTCAAATTATCTCCGGAAACGACAAGAAATGGGGGGATTCACCCCCCCCCAAAAGCTACTAGAAATGGCGGCAGATTGCTGCCATTTCTGGCAGCGTTTTTGCTGTCGGAAACGGCAGATAAAAGACTGTGGCAGCGTTTTTTTGGGTGGGGAGAAGGGGTGAATCCTCCCATTTCTTGTCGGAAACAGCGAGAGATGGTGTGGTGAACACTTCTCCCAACCCCCAATTTTGGCCGTCGGAAACGGCAGCCTTTGCTGTCGTTTCTGGCGGTAATTTCAGAGGTGCGGTGGGCTGGAGTGTTTTTTTTAATTATTTTTAATATTTTTAGATGTTTTATTTTAAAATTAAAAAAGTAAAGGGTATAACCGTTATTTTCCATGAAAAGTTAAGTGAATTGTGGCAAAAGGGACGAATTACGCGCATTTATTCAAAAGTTGGTGACACAAGTGAGAGAAAAAAAGATTGGGAAACCGGTTTTTAACTCAGAGATTGAGAACGATTTGTGAAATTAATCCCTATAAGAATTAAATTTGATCTTATCCTTTAAGAAAAAAGCTAGAAGATGAAAGAAAAAGAAGGAAAATACATCACATGCACCTACTAAAAACTCGAATACCAATATATACTCCCTCAATCTCAGATAGACTTGATTTCCATTTTTGTTAGCTCTAAATTATATGTTACTTTCTTTATTAAAATGTAGTTGAAATCTTAATTTATATATATATATATATATCATTATTTAATGTACACATTTATCAATTAAATAAGAGTAATTTTATAGAGACATTTTTATCTGACATAAATATAAGTGATATCTTTTAGTTGGTTATTTTAAATTTATTGTATATATGCAAGAAGTGAAATTTAAGGCCCACAAATAGCCAATACATGATGTCAACTAAACATGTCACCTATGCATCATGTCAGATAAACGCACTATTAATTAATGTGAAATAATTAGTAAATGAAAGGATATACTAGAAAATATACTTAAATTTTACATTTCCGATAATATTGATTGAATATTTCTTAATTTTTGTGAAATTGAAAGTAAGCTTATTTTATTAATAGGAGGGAAGAAGTATTAATTACTAGTTTCATTTTATGCCATGCAGCATATATAACTGTTACTTAGGGATGACAGTTTGAACTCGAAATCCGAACCCGATAGGAACCCGCCCCGAACTGGGTGGGGATTTCCAAATAGGGCGGGGACGGGGCACAAAGTTGTACCTCGAATCAGATTCGGGGCGGGGATGGGTTTTGAGTCCTCCTCCCCGTCCCGAAACCCCGTTTTATTTCTTTATTTAATTTTTTTAAAAAAAAAATTTACCTTGTACAAAAACCCTCCAACTTCATCTCCCTTCACTCATACTTCCCCCACTTCTCCCAACTTCTTAATTGTTAATTAAGGTGTTTACAATATAATTTAAATAACTTAAAACTGAGGCAGAACCACCGAAAAAAACAATAATAAATAAATAAATAAAACTAAACAGCAATCCGATTTATTCACTCTTCACAGCAAGTCAAGAACCCTAATCAGTAATCTCATTAGATCACTCTCGCAAGTCACAGTAAAACCTAGCCGCCGCCCCCACTCTCTTCCATCCACCACGCGAACTCCGGCCACCATTTCTTCTCCCCTCGCCGATGACGACAGCCCCGGTAGAACTCCGACCACCGGATTTTCCCCTCTCGCCGACGAGAGGTAAGGTTTTAAAAACTTGTAATAGGCAAGGTCGCAGCCAAATGTTTCAGTCTGCTTGAAGACTCATGTCACTACATATTTGCCAGCAGTAATAGGTGCAGATATGCGTGTTGAGGAGAAGCAACCCATTCAGTGTGTTTTGCCAATTTTCAAATCCAAATGCTCTGAATTCTGAAAGCAAGGAATGTATATAGAATGATAGAATCCGATGTTCATATAGAAAATTGCTGGTCCTTCTGCACGGGCTGTATATTTGGCTTTCTTGATTTCACACTGGATGTTGAAATATTTTATGCACCTTTTTTTGACCGAAGAGAATGATTTTTGTGTTTTCTTATATAATATTGGTTTGGTTTAGATGATTGCCTTCTTTGATGAATATTTGGTTTAAGTCAAGTGTATAATTATTTTGCATTTTGAATGATAGAAATTAGAATCTTTGTTCACTTTTGTTCTGGGAAAGAATTATTAATGCCTATTAATTTTTTTTATCTTCTACAAATTTTTTGCTTACTTTTGTTATAGGGAAATAATGAGTTTGATAGAGTCTAATATTTAAAAAAAAAAAAATTTAAAACCGGGGCAAAAGCGGGGATTTCCCCTCCCCTCCCCTCACCTCACCTCACCTCACCTCACCTCAATCGCGCCCTGCCCCTCAATTGGGGATCGGGTGGGATAAAAAAAATCGGGTCAGGGTTGGGGAAGCCAAACCCGCCCCTGCCCTGTTGCCATACCTACTATTACTTTCTATATATTTAGAAGAAGCTGACGGATTGGATTTGATCGAGTGATGTTAAAAGTAAATACTATAGTTGAAATGGAAAATTATATGTAGAAGTAACTTTAAATAAATTTTCAATAGTCCAATTCCAAGATATGGAATTTTGCATTTTTACTGGCACAACTGTCTAGATGACATACTCTGAGTGAGATTTTACATGAATGCACCCACGTGAAAATCCCAGTAGCAAAACTTCAACTGCATTCCCTCTATTAATTTTTCAGAAAGAATAGCACCAACTATATATTAATTCTTTCCAATTGGTCTGAACTCATCCTTTAATTAATGCTTTCTTCTACTTTTTAATTTTGGACAGTGTCCGTTTGGTTAGATTTATAAAATTAAATTATAAAAAGAATTTATAATGAGTGGAAATAAGTAGTGGAGATTTAATTAAAATTTGAAATGTGTGGTGATTATTGAGTAGTTGTCAAATTAACAATCAAATCATGGTAAGTGAATTTATAAATAAATTTTTTATCAATCTCGATGCAATCTTCTTATGGCACAGGATAGCAATTTGCACAGCTCAAAAGTCAAGAAGCTCCAGCCAGTGCAAATAAAATTTCTGAGCTGTTCAGCTTATAAAATTACAAAAAAGGAAAAAAAAAAAAAAAAAAAAAAAGAAAAACACCAGCCACGAGTGGCTCGGCTCACAAAAAAGGCCGAGCTCGGAAAACCCTAAAACCCAAAAGTTGTTTGGGCGCACACAAGGGGGATTCGCTGAGTCTCAGTGAGAGGGTTGGGCCCATTTTAGTTAACCCTAAGCATAGCTAGGCTAAGCCCACCTGAAAGGAGCTTAATAGAACACAACCTTCTTGGATCAATTTAAAGGAAAGAGCAACGATCAATATGCCATATACTCTATATCAAGAATAATATGTCATTGTTGACTTATATAAATTACTATAAAAACACTATATTTTTAAAGTACACAATAATGTAGCTGAATACATTTTATATACATATACACATTTTTCTTCAACATCCATAGCACCAATTGCGGAGAACATTACAAGTATTGCTGAGAAAATATATATTCTAATACATAGATTCACCCAATGTATTGCTGAGAAAATATATATTCTAATACATAGTAATGTATGAGAAAAAATTGTCGAGAAAACAAATTGTGCTACTTGTCCACTCGACAGACCATGTGATATAATTAGTCTACTCACACCTTTGAAATTAGAAAATTATAAAACTTAATTAGTTTTATATGATTATTACAATAATAATTATACGATATTGATAAGATATATATATATTGACAAAGTGCAGCTTTCGCAGAATGTTATTCACTAATTAGTTTTAATTGCTGCGTTTAGTAGTTGTGTATTAAGCTTTCTGCTTATCAATTATTATGCACATTAAAATAAATTCTTTATTTAATTAAGAATAATGCTATTTATTTAGATTAAAAATCGGTCTCCAGTCTAGTTGTCATCTCTTTATTGATTACTGAATAAATGAACACCCTATATATTTATACATATCAACTCATTATCTAATATAGTGATACCAACTAAATTAGAGATCAGTCTCTAATCTAAATAAATAACATCGCTCTTTAATTAACTTAAAATCTGAATTAATGAGAATCAATTCTTCGAGAGATATCCCCCGTGATGTTAGATTTGCCAGACACTTGGCATTTGCCTATTCAATTCATACATACAATTAATAGCTTGTCAAACCCTTTTTTTGGCCCCCTTTAATCCTATCACATTGTAGTGTTTAGTTGAGGTGGTGCCTTAGAATTACATCAGCGTTGAAATAATTTATTTATTGATCGACTCATTCTCGTTCAGATCATGAACATATATTCGTCATTAAGGTTTTTTTGGCTAACTATATTGGTAATTAAGTTTTGAATAGTACTAAGTTTTGTTCATTAATATATCAAATTATAGAAATATTAACGCATATTGTAATTTGCACAAAATAAAAATTATATTTAAACGGTCCATATAGACGACAAAGGCTACCTATAATCTTTAATTGAAAATTCCTGGATCTTTAACGGAGGACCCAAGATAATGAAATTTGCAAATGAATTATTGAAAGGTCAATCGAGATGGTGCTGAAGGAATTAATTCATTGCTGTTTTTTGTGTGGGCTACATGCATGTCACTCTAATGTATAGAGATTAATTACCGTTTCTGATAAATTGGATCGACTACGTATGGCTAGCTCTTGGACACAATTCCATTTGACTGTCTTGTCTTGAAATCTATCAGATTTTGTGTTTTTCTAATCCTCGATAGTAACTTTACAGTGACAAGAATTATTGACCTAGGATCCATCCAATTATGATATATAAACTAATATATTTGACGCTTTAATAAATCTTCAAGTTAAAAATTACTAAGCCTTCCTTCCAAAAGGGGGTAATTAATAGTTGACATTTATGTTAGACTTTAAGGCAACTTTTACACTTAATCATGTTACAGGTGCATGAATCATGATGACTTCTATTCAAGTGTTGGGTTTCACTTTTACTGTATTATTATATCTCTAGCAAGTAATTGATGATTGGTTAACTGGCTGCCGGGGGTGAAATTAATTACTCAAGGGTTAAAAGTCGAATTTGCATGTAAATAATGCTTTAGGGGAAATATTAACCGAGGAAGCCGACCAAAAAATTGGAAGGTCGTGGCAGAAATTAATTGGATAAGGGCCGATATAAATACAAAAGGATGTCGGATCAGTGGCTCTCACTTGGGCAGACACCACAATTGGAAACAAAACAGAGTCTTCCTTTTTCTCTGCTGGTCCTCATAACCTGACCGGAATCTTCCGATCTGTTAAATCCGAATTATTGCTGCAGAAAAAAGAAACTCGGCAAGATTACTAGCTAGTCTAGTACTTGTCCTCCTGAGTTGAGTTGACTCGCCTTCATTTGTTGCAGCTGATAGTCGAAGTACCACACCATCGAGTTCCAATAATCTGAGGTACAATCTGACTAAAGCTTGATTTATCACAGCTAGCCTTTGATCTCTGCTAAAGCTTGGTTATAAAGATTTTTATTTTGTTTACAGTTTAGGATACTAGCTTTAGCTTGACCATTAATGTTGTTTTCGCTGCTTGCGATCATTCCAAAATCCAACTCTTGAATTACTTCTGAAATTTGGTAGGTTAATTTTCTGTTTCTTCATTCAGTTTTAAATTACATGAAAATGGCTGAATAAATAAAAGATAATTTCTTTAAGAGACTCAATCAGTGAATTATGTTAATTAACAACCATTGATTGATGATTTATAATCCCTTCTCCAGAAATTATATATCAAAATGAAGACTCATTTATATATATGCAGCTCAGCTTGCAATATTACGTACAAGAAAATAATGATTAAAAATATTATTATTATTGAAGAGATATATATAGATATATATACGGGATATGTACTTTCAGCTTGTTGCAGAAACCAACGTAGTGGCCTTTACTTGTGTTTGTTTCTGCCCAAAAAAAAAGGACTCAATTTTGTAGATCAACAGCTCCAAAGTTAGACCAAACTGATTAAACACGCATAATTATAACACTATCTTGTGAACGAGTACTAATTAGCATGGAAATTTTTTAGATGCATGTAGTGTAGTTCATATCCATATATATTTTTAATCTATATGTAGAGTTTTAGCTTTAAAAAAAATATTAATTTTAGTCTAAGTAATGGGCTGCAGTGTTCTTTTCATATTTCATTTTTTATTTTGTGTTCTAAGTGTAATTTAATAAACGGGTTTCATTTTTATTTTTTTTCCATTTTAATAAAAGGACTGATTTTCAGCGTCTTCAGTTTTTTAACCTGCAGGTCACTTATTTCCTTCACAAAATTATTCTTTATTTTCGAAGATGCATTTCTAAAAATAGGAAAGTGACTAAGTTTTCAATATTTTAAAATTTTCAAAACTAATAAGTCTTTTTTTTTTTCATATTATTATATCAAATTTAGTCGATGTAAATAAAACTTAAAAACATTATGCGATCACAAAATACGGCTTGTTTGAGAACACTAATGTCGAAATTCAATTGTTTTTTCTTTTTCTTCCTTTTTTTTCCTTTGGAAATTTAGATTGCTCAAATTTATTCTTTAATGATTTATCTGAAAATTATTAATGTCAATGATCCTATTTTACAAATTAATCAATAATAATATAGCTTTTCGATGTAATTTCCTTGCCGGCAGAACCGCAAAGTCTTCTTTCTATATCTTATGCTGGTATATGACATAAAAACAATGTTATTTTTAATAATTTTATTAGTATTTTATAATACAGAATAGGGTAAATTTCACAAAAAGTTCCCAACTTTTGCAAAGAATAACAATTTCATCTACAACTTTTTTTTCAAGCATGTAGGTTCCCAAGCTTTCAAAAATAAGCACAAAATGTCTCTATAGGCAATTTCTATTCATTTTCACATTTATATGCTTACAAAATGATCATTTTACCCTCGTCGTATGAAATGAAAAGAAATTAATACAAAAAACTTTTAAAAAATCCAAAATATTTAAATAAAAGTATGAGAAATATGTTACTTTCTCTAATTAGTTACTCGTAACTTCTATCAAATAAAACCACCATTTCTTTCACTATTTTTTTTTTTTTGGAGTGGGGGAAGGATAATGCTTCTACTTAAGTTATCTTTAATAATAATAAAAGGGGATTTATCTATCATACTTAACTATATGTAGACGCAAAAATTTAGAATGATAGGGGTTATAGCAGAAACAAAAGGGTCCTCCCTTTTTGAATTTACCCATAATTTAAACTTTCAATTTTTTCGCAAGAAAAATTCATACGTTTTTAAGTATTCTAATTTTTATGAGTTGAATAACAATGACGTCTCAATTATCATTACTTATTTAAGTTGTTTTTTTTTTTTTTTTTTCTGTGTTCATTACCTAAAGTGGCTGTAACACTAGTGATGGTAGTGGTGGTGGTGGTGGTGATGGTAGTATTAGGTAAGTGAATGTAAAAGATAATATATTAATTAATGTGTATGTATAGCTTTTGTTAAGTTGGTGGATGGAGAAACGATATACATATCATTATATATAAGTATGTGAAAGAGAAATCATCAGATAGATCAAAATAAATAATAAAAATCTGTGTTCTTATTTATTAAAATTAAATAAAAGGTAAAATTGTCTTTATAGAAAAAGTGAATAATGAATATTGATAAAAATAATATATAGGGACCTACCTTTTGTGTTTATGTTTAAAAGATTGGGAACATATATGCTTTAAAAAAATATTAGAGATAAAATTATTATTTTTTTACAAAAATTAGGGACCCTTTTGTGAAATTTATCCTATAGAATAATAACAATAAGCCGCCAAATAAAATATGCAAAACCTACGGCCAATAATATTCCACAAACTTTCACGAACCAATATATACCCCACGTACGACACTTATAACAACGACGCAAACATTTATTTAATTTCGTTAGTCAATTGCCATGTACTGGTCCAACTATATATTATTATTAAATTATTATTATCTGGAATTTTTAATTTTCCTTGCCGACTTTGAGAACCAATGATATTCATCCCTTTCCCTCGAAAATTTTATTGGCAGTTTTATTTAGTCATAATATATCAGTTCTCCATTTGTTGAATATTAGTTATTTGAAATATATAGTTCGGTACTCATAAAATATCAAATATTTTAGATCGGAAGAGCACGATAGGGGGGGGGGAAATATTTCAAATATTTCTCGTATTTTATTAAAATAGGATATATATATATATATATCTTTTTTGTTTTTCTATTTTCTATTAGTCGGTTGATGCTGACTGAGATGTCATAGAATAACCAAAGCTTAAAGCTGGCTAACTGGAGCCTCATTTGTGTTAATTCGTAAGCAATAATGATCCCAAAATTCACCGGAAAAGAGGGGAGTTAGGGCCTATAGTGGTTGGGGACATTTTACATGTCCGATTAGAGATCTCCAATGCGGGAGAAAGAATAAAAAAAATTGGGTGAATCTTATAATTTTATCTATTTTCTTTAAATTTTTATTTCCTTTGAATCATTTTGTCTTATTTACACTATTTTTTCTTCACTTTTCTCTCTCATGTCCATATAAGGTTTCAAAATACACCTTCATCTTCACATCTCCCACTACCATTTTATGATTATTTTTAAATTTCTTTATTTGTATCTCATTTTTTTCATTTTTCCTCTCTTTTTCTCTACAAAAATTTTAATTAAAATAATCATATCCTCTCTACCACTCCCATGAAAACCATAGAGGACCACAACTTTCCCACTAGAGATGCGCGAGAACGGTAGGCGGTAGACAGACTCATAATAGATTCCAACGGCGGCTTCTCGATAATTTCTAATTTCTTGAATTTTTTTGGGCCTAACAGCCACATATTAAAAGTGGACCTTTTTCAAGAAGAAAGTTTAAAAATATATATAAAAAAAAATTACTATGCAGTAATAGTGATGTCAAATATCAGTTTATATGACATCACACATGATATTAAATGGTAAGTACAATTAAAAGAAAAGTACATATAAGATATTTAATTTAATGTATGATATGCTGATAAGGTCATGTGAGGTGTGTACCACAAATAATATTTTATAGCATTATTATTATTATTATTATTATTATTATTATTATTATCATCATCATTTGAGGAGTTTTTATAGCATTATTACTTGGCGGAAGGGGGAAAAAAAGAGAAAAACTTGTGACCCATTTATACACTATCACTGCTTTTGGTATAGATGTACGATGGCGACGAAACAACCTGTTTTGTCACTAAGCCAAATTGGGAATTCCGAGTATGTTTAACTTTTGTGTAAGAAAATCGTACACGGAGTTGCCCTGACCGAATACCCACTCCAAGAAATTCTATTTGTATAATTAAAAAAAAAAATTACAAAAAAAAAAAAAATATATGGTGACATGACCATATTTATCCATGTGTTATGTATTGTTTGTTGAGAGAAAAAGTAGTATGGGACTAAGATGATGAAACTAGCGTATTTTTTTAAAATCTTTTTATGAATAAGAGGACTCATTCCAATATATGGAAAGCCACCAACCTAAGCGTAACGTTATCTGTATGACATCCAAAAAAGAGAGAGAGAGAGAGAAGTTCAGTTAAATCATAATCACATTTCAAAATTTAACTTGATTGAACATATCATCTAAACGTCTAATGATGTGTATTTATATATACAGTCATGAGCGCTGATGTTATACCAATAGTAATACTATGTAATACAGGCAACACAATATTCTTGATCTGACACTAGACGACCAAGAATAGTATTGATCACTGAAATGAAATGGTATAACCTTTATTTACGCACTTGGAAAAAGGAGTGGGCACCTCATGGATTGATTGTCATTCAATTGGAACATGTCTTGCTTTTAGCCACATTTCACATGTAAACTAGCAATTAATTCTATTGACTCTCCCTGGTCCGGCTATACAAAAATATCGAGCTTCGAATTCAGAGCCCGATCTGTTTCTATAGAAAATTTATGACTCTCCCCCACCCTCCAAGAGTCCCCACTAATTCAAAGCAACAAATCTCCATCTACCACTAGCTGTTAATTGTTTATGGACACACAATTTGTAAGAGTCTCCTTTTAAAATTTTTCGAAAATTTTGTAACAAAATCTCACATCTAATGTGGTTTGTATAGATGTATTGTACGTCACAAAGAGGGGAAGGTTTTGCCTGGAGGTTTTTGAAAAATTTTCAAAAATTTTATAATTCCCATTCATAATCATCAAAGTCAAACCATCAGACCAACAGGCATGTTGGAGCTACGATTTGAGTAACAGTATTGTTGTTAGTCATTGTGTTATTCAGTCGTACGCTACTCCCCGCCACCTCCATTTATTTATAACCAACTCCAAAGAATTTCAAATTCAGAGTCTTGAATGCAGATTACTCTCTGTTCAGTCATGAGGAAGCAGAACGCCACCCCCGGAGTCGGACGCCACCACCAGCAGTCCGAGGTACTTGTACATACATTAATACATACAATACCCTTTCATTTCTTTTGTATCACACAAGTCAAATTGGGGTTGCGGAAAATGTTGGGCTGAATTTTTTGTTTGGGTTGCACGTGGTGGCAGGTCTTTTGGCCCCGCGTATTTGTGCGTAAGCTGTTCAACATCACTCCCAAGAACTCCGATTATTCTGCCGACTCAGTCTCCGGCGGATCCGATTCGGAAGAAGGTTTGGTTTAGTATTCAAATTAATAGCTATTCCAATTTTCTTATTTTCACTTTATGTGTTTATGTCTCCATCTTTTGTTTTGGGTTCCGTAGAATTTTCTGACTGGCACAAAGAATCCAGATTTGATAAAACCAACGGACTTCAGAGTGATACTAATGGTAAACAATTTTATTCTTCATTACGGCAACAATGAACTTCAAATTTCTTTTCCTTTTTCCCCCCTGGTTAATTGAGAGTTCAATGTGGTATATGTTTGTCAACCTTGTTTTATTATTTAATAAACAACTAAAAGTTAGGTGTATGTGCATTGTGACTATGCATTGCTTGTCGAAGTGGAAAATGTTGAGCTTCGCAATATTGACCATTTGGAATTGATGGGCTAAGAACCTAAAGTGCTATATTATATTGTCAGATTTAGTTTTATAATCCAATTCTTAGTCTTCTCGCCCTGTAGAGACATGTAATTTGGCTGGCTTTGTATCGATAACAACCTAAAAGTTAGTATTATGTACAATAAGAATTAGAGACATTCTGCTTATCAATCTAATTGAATAGTCTTAAGCTCATAGATGTTGACTTTTGTACATTGCTCACTCTTCAATCTAGAAACGCCGTATGCTTTGTGAATGATTTTGCTTGGGCAATATATAACTCCTCTTTGGACAAGCATCGTTTTTTGTATCATTTCAAATTTTGTTCAGTGAAACTTTGTGATCTTAAGAATTGAGTAGGTAGAGTCATAATATGTCATGAAACTGAGTTTCTTGCTGCCTAAACTAATTTATTTTCTTTTCTTGTTAACAAATCTTTGTCCAAATCAATGCTGTGTAGGCTGCTTGGTACTTCGTTTTCTAGTAGTAGTATCATCTCTTTTTCTCATTCCATTTTCCCCTTAACATAATAACATGTATGTATAGATTTGCATACCATACCAGAGGAAGCTATTCCCAGGTTAAGAAGACGAAACTCAGAGACATTTAGATCCCAGTACATAAACGCAAAGAAAATCAGGTAGTTCCTTATAACTTCTTCAACAAGTAGATCAC
>CAVNYN010223868.1:64066-87271 GCA_963692815.1 Nyctanthes arbor-tristis | reverse complement strand
ACTAGCGATACAAATGCAATAAACAAATATTTCTTTCAATAATAATGCATTCAAATCCATGTTTGTCTCATCAAAACCATCAATCAAATACACACTTATCTTATTAAAACTTTATGCATGTAGAAAAGGAATCAAAGTATTAGGTTACCCACATCAAATATTCTTCGAATAATCCACGTGAAGAAATATCTTTAAAGCCTTGATATTCCCCAATTAAAGCTATCTTTCAAGCTATAATCCTTCCATATATGGTAAGGGACTCTTTTCAAAGGACAAATAGGTATTTTGACGGGTTTCTATTGGTTTTCTCCTTCCCTAGGCCATTTTAGACGAATTTTTGGGTCGGGAGTGAAAAGAGAAATTGTTTGGGAGTTCTTGGAAAACAATGAAACCCTTAGCCCCTATATATAATAGTTAGGATTTAGCTAATTTTAATAACTTTTGAGTTCCGCCAATCACATCGTGACAAGTGGCGCCAATCACATCATGACAAGTTGAGCAAATAACCTCATGACAAGTGGCGCGATGTGGAGCCGCACACTTGTCGGGAAATTGCCCAAGAAGTCCTTCCCCTTGCATTATCTTTCAATCAATTTCACACTCTTTAGTTCATGTCAATTTAGTCATTTTACTTTAGTTTATGTCAATTATCAACCAAGATCTTTCTTTAGCGTCAATTCAATACCAATCTTCAAGCAATTTTACAATAATATTCAAGTAATTCTTTCAAAATAACAATTTCGTTGCTTACCTTAATTTGTAGAAATTTTCGGAATGTTACAACTTATCCAAGAGCTACTAGTTAGCATTCAAAAATGATCAGGCACAGAGAAAAATGGAGCCAAAATCCAGTTAGTTTAATTTTGATGACAATACGAAGGCAAAGTAGTAAGTACCATGCATTTATCTAATTTGCATGCCAAATTCGCGTTTCTAAATCTTTTACATACTCTTTAGTGTCATTCAAAAAGTTTTTCAGTCAATAAGTTAGCACAACAATTTCTTTTAGTCCAAATGTGTTAATCTTCTCTTTACAATAGAACATCGATACATCAATCAAATTCTAGAAAAATATTTCTTGGCCACGGAAAAGGTGATGAGAGTACAGTGCGACCCACCCGAATTTGAAGCAACTGAGCGATCAAAAAACTTTGCATATAATATAAAGAAAAAGATGCAACTGCTAACATGTAATCTAGTCAGCTTCTGAACATAACCAAACAATGAGAAAATCCAATTTAGTTACGATGATGATATGAAAGCAAAGTACGATGACTTTGTCAACTTGCATGCCGAACCATGTTCCGGTATTCTTCATGCTCATGCCTTTCAACAGTCACCCGTTTGTTTTCACTTTATTCATTTGCGTGATTTCAACTAAAAAACAAAGACAAAGGATTCATGGTCATGGATGAGAGAAGAGGAAGCAAATAATTAAAAAAAAAATGGAAAAGAAAATTTTGTTAAAAACGTGCAGAAAGCGGCCCTCCGCCGTATGCTTCCATCTCCCAGTTTCACCACTCAACCTAAACAAATTATTATATGAATACATTGGGGGTCCCAAAATCGGTAATGGAAGATAATATTAAGATTTTGTCCATATAGATTATTCTCAAGTTTAAGATTTGAAAAATTTATGAATCACAATGACAAACATTATTAAATGTTTCTTCTCCGGAAAATATATATATCAAAATGATTGATTTTTATTATTTGTTTGTTTGTGTGTTTTTTTGGTGGAAGATTTCATGTGACTTTACATTATATCAATGAGGGATATATTTCTCTCCTTTTTGGTCCGCTATTAATGAGGTTAATTAGTGCCCTACAACTTTAATCAAAAGGATAAGGATTGTTTGTTTCCTTCTCAAGTCATTTCTTTTTGTTTTGAGTTGGGTGGTGAGGATATGTAAATTTGGAGTTCCATCAATCAAAATCATGCATGCTCCAATTGGCTTGAAAATGTTATCCTGCCCGAGGCTGCCGGATATAGGAGATCATTAAGGGCCGACTAGTGATCTCTTACCGCATAGTAACTGTTTGTCAAATTCAAATAGCCATGTGTGAAACCCAAATATAATTCATTAATTTCATCACCATAATGTTACATACTAGCTAGATTCAATTACGTTACATTTTTTCATCATCAATGAATGTGTATACAAGTTTCATGGCCATTGAATTTTGCTATGACAGTAAAGAATCCAAGAAAACAAACAAACACACACACACACACGAAGAGATTCCAATAATTAAGAAGTGGTATAATTGTGGGGACAATCATCGATGCCTTTTGAAATGGAGAAAGCAGCTAAATTTACGGGATAGTTGGCTAGTCTTTTGGCTCTCGATGCCTCAGTCAGCCAATCATGTCCACTCTTTCCTAAGATTCTTCAATACAAAAAATAATAAGGTAAAAGGCACAAAATTTAGGAAATATTGTATTATGTTTAGATGTAGCTAGCTATATATATGATTTCTACCTAGCTATGGATTATTAGGCCCTAATTATATTCACTCCGTTTGAAGGATGATCACTAAATTTAAGTGGACAAAAGCATATAATGAAATTATGAATATAGTTCATCAATGATTCGCAATCTTCGATTGGTGCATTCTTATGTCATTCACCAATTTATTTATATCTAAAAGTAAAAAAGGTTATATACGTAAATGATAGCTTGAAAATCCTGACCACCACCATTACTAGATTTTCACCGCGATCACACAGCATCACCACCATCGTGCCTCAATGCCATCAATGGCAACAATCAAGTCAAGCTAGAAGACCCAATTTCATGAATTGTGAGAGGGAGAGGGAGGGAGAGAGAGAATGTTAATCAGTTCATTAATCTTTTAACACAATTTATTGAGTTTTAGCAATGTTCGTATTACCGCCAATGAGGCCTTAGCCCATTTGGTTAGGGGCTAAAGTTGAGGCTATGTAAAAGTCTCAGGTTTGATTCCTTCTATGTGAAGGTTTGTATACATTTTATATGTAGTTTGTAGTCTCTTGTATAGGAATTTCATTTTTTGTAGTCCCCTATATAGGGGATTTGTATTGTTGATTTCTGTGCGCTGTGTTTTAGAAGGATATATATATATGCATTTGTAATACCACGATGAGGATTGTACTTGTATTTCCAAAAAAAAAAAAAAACAATTTTCATATTACTTAAAATTACCTAAAAATCGTGCATAGGAGTTGAATATCAAGTCGGAATAACTCAAGATTGAATGCGTATCAAAATTATACTCTTTATCATATACACCCGTGGTGAAAAATTAAATTTGTAAAAGGGTCGGATTCTTAATTATATAAACATCCATACCGTGGAATGCTTTCAATGTCTGTGTTCCTAAAATTTTTCAATTTCTTGCTAATGCTTTCAATTTCTGTGTTACTAAAATTTTTCAATTTCTTGCTAATGTATCATGCAAGGTACAAACGTTCTCTCTTATTTTTCTTGAGGTACCAAATATTCGCTAGTTTCATTTTGCTATTCCACCCACTTTATCTTTAGTTTGTAGATCTTTAGCTTTCCTTTCATCTCTTCGTTATCTCTTAAAATACCTCGTTTTTTCTAATATTCCAACCTTAAACATTGCGCTTATCATCAAATATTACCTTCAGTGATGTTAGATATTAATTGAATATGTGTTTTAGGAATTTATTATTTGTTAAAATAAAAACGAGGATGATGAGTATTAAAAAATAAAGAATTATCTTTCCCTTGTATTAAAAAAAAAAAGAATTAAATATGGAAATTAAAAATATTTAGACGGTCCCTTCAAAAAAAAAATTATTTAGATGGTATACCCCTATTATCTAATTCATTTCATTTGTTAAAATTTATCATTAAAACTATAATAAGAGGCTGTTCCTGTATATTTTCCATTTTCACATATTGAATCTGTATGTATATATTAAAGTTAATTGGGCTTAAATTCCTGGCCCCCGTTCTCTTTTCTACTCAATACAAGGTTTGGATCCATTTAAGGTTAGGCCTGCCACAATCCAAAAGACCTCGGATCTTAAACAGTCAATTTTAAAGTCCCAAATGCAATGTGCTATTTTGCTCATTTTATATTTTTCTAATATTTGTAAAATGTAGCAATTTCATCTCTCACATGTTCTTAAATCTATGGAGTCCCTGAAATTTCAAAAAAGGTCCCTATGAACAAAATTTGTCCATTTTGATCCTTAAAAGAAAAGTATTAACATTTTTGCTCCTCACATTAAATCAAAAAATAATGATAAGAAAAAACAATAACAAGATTTTTATTCTGTCTTTCTACATTCTGATTCTTGGTAATAATTCAGATGACTCAAAAAATAAACAAGGAAAAAAAAAAAAGATAGTGGCAATAAAATATTCAAGTTTTTTCTACAAATGACAATGGGACGGGTTAGAAATGAGTCTGTCATACCCTGGACCAGCCTCACGAGTCTTGAAGTCGCCTCAGACCTGTCCCAAACTCACGAATTCGTGGGACAGGTCAGTATGTGTTGGGTTATAGGGTATAGAGAGGTGCCAGTATGACCCATGAAAGAACCATGATATATATATATATTTACTTATTTTTAATCAAATCAATGATCCAAAAAAAAAATTTCGATGACCAAAAAAATGAAACAAGACGTTTATTCGAAATTTTAAAGTTTGACAGTAATAGAAACTTAAAACCACATTCCAAAGGTAGAATATTTACGAGAGACACGCCTCTGGACTTGCTTAATTGTTTTTACTTTTGTTTGCAGCCGCACTAGCTTATTTGTGTGAGTGAGTATGAGGTTTTCAGTATTCATTTATTTATATTACGGTTAATAACTTACGATGCAAGATTTAAAATTTTTTATTAATAATTTATTTCACGAAATACATATGCATATATTTCAACCAAAAAATGGTCAACAAATATTATATTGATTATTTAAAATGGTGAGCCGAAGCCTTTTTTTAAAAAAAAAATTAGATGCACGACTTCGGACCTAAAATACCTCAATTGCTACTATAAATTTACGGTATTTCAATTTAGAAAAAAAAAGTTGACGGGTTCACGGGGCGGGTCTATCCTAACCCAAACCCAAACCCATCCTAGACCCGTGTGCATGGTGGACAATTGTGCCCTAAACCCGCCCCTATTGCCCGATTAAGTGCAGCGGGATGATCTTATTAGGGGCGGCTCACTATGAATTTGTAGGTCGGTGAGTTAAATTGATATCTCTAGTCTTTTCTTGAATGTGAATAACTCATTATTGACGATGGTTATTGAGGTAGGGTGGGTAGTAGTTTGGTAGATTCTTTAGAAACCATCAAACCAACGTTTGTCCAGTACACTATTTGGTGGCTTGTGTTGAGGTAACTTAAAAAGATAACACGAAATTGGCAAATACAATGGTGAAATATGTGAGAATACTTGCAAATTACTCTCAAGTTGGTGTTATAATAACAAAAAAAAAAAAACAGAAAAGAAAAAAAAGAGAAAAAGAAAATTTGTTGTTTTTATTTTTTTGTTTAATGAGTGGGTAAATAGGTCATTTTCGTTTCATTTAAAGGTCAAAGTGGACGGATTGCACCTGTAGGGACTTTCTGGGAGAATTTTTAAACGATTAGAGATTCCTAAGATTGAGAAAAAAGTTATAAACAAAATTACTACATTTTATAAAAGTTAAAGACTTTTTGTGAAATTTACCCTTCTTTGAAATTAGTCACTACTCCAAAAATTAATTAACCCCTTTAAGCTATTTCAAATGACCCAATCGTTTTGAAATAATTTTGGAAAATTGCATGGGAGCGCATATCTTATCTTCATGAAATCCCGGTCATCCATATTCTTCATCTAACGGACCAATTTTTTATTCTATCTCCCGTAACAAACCTAAAGCACAACCCGCCGCAGCCCCTTCGGCGGTGACCTCTCTGCGTGGATCCTCACAGTCATCCCACCGCTCGCAATTTCTAGCCGATAGCTGGAATTTTTCTCGGGCAATCATTTCCGATCTGGCCGAGCAAAAAAATTTTTTGTATTGCCCCGGCAGATTTTTGATTCCACTTGTGAACAGTTTTGGGACTCTATAAATCAAAAAAATTGTTCAAGAATAGAGTGGCATCTATGCGAGTAATTCCGATTTTAGACAGGTGTCAAACTCTGGAACTCCTGTCCGGAACCACTCTACCACTTGTGCCGTGGAAGGTCTAAAAGCAAAACATTGTACAAGAGTTGAATCTTCTCTGAACTTTCGTATCATCTCAAAGAAGTAGAACTTTTCCAAGATATAGAAATGGAAATTTTCCAATATGTGATGACTGTGTTGTTTGTCGACAAAATGCTCTTAAGTTAAATAGTCACAATCGCATTACATAACTTTGAGAACTTGGAGGATCATAGATAGTGGTGCTTGGGGACAAATAACAGTTAATTAAGCTTCCTGATTATGCAAGTTTACCATCAGTATGAATCCTTGGGTATGACTAGTGCTGTTCTCTTGGTGTGATCAACCAATTGAATTTTTATATATATTATATGAAAAAGGGCATTGTCAATGATATAATTCTCAACAGAGATAGGTCAAACAGTTTCTTTTTGGGCACGGGGGGTATATATCGTAAGATGGATGACCTTTTTTGCAAATGGAAGTTAGGATAGTGGAGAAGTCTCTGCCTTAGTGGCTTTGTGGGGGAGAAACCAAGAAAATGCCTTGCAAAATGGTTTCTTTTTAAAATGAAAAAGGAACCTTGAAGAAGGGTTGTTTTGAGTTTAATCTTTCATGGAAAATTAGATAAACCGAAGATTTATGTGATCTTGTTAGTGATTGCAACTTTGAACATTTAGCATTTTCCAGTGAAAGAATAAATTTTAACTTTCAAATGCCTTCTATATATGTTTACTTGAGGATTCATGATTCATTATGCTTTTTCTTTGTTTCATTCATTCAAGTTAGAATTTTCAACGTATTAATTTCTGCGTTTTATACTAGTTTTAAAACGGGATGTTGATGGGTGAGGTATGAACATAATTTGCTACGATCAAGTGACCTTGCTTATCAGTCCTTGAAAATTTTTGGTTGGAAAAAGGAGTTAGAAATGGCCAGTTTGTTGTCTGGTGAACCTTCTCTTCATGGATCCAATGAAGGAAATCATCGGACCTCTCATGAAAACCCACAAGAAGGTGGCGGCTGCCGGTATTTCTCTAGGAAGGAAATTGAAGAAAATTCCCCTTCTAGACATGATGGCATTGATTTGAAGAAAGAGACTTATCTACGCAAGTCATACATTTTCACGAGGCCTTGGCATGAGGTTGAAAGTGTAAGCTCTCTTGCTTGATGGGTGATTTGTGTGTGTGTGTGTGTGTGTGTGTTTTTTTTGGTGGGGGGGGGGATGGGGATTTGAGTTGATGTTGTATCATTAATGAGGAAAAGATGCAAGTTAATTTACACTAGTCCAGTTAACGTAACGAAAATATGCAAATTATGCGGTCTCCTGCCATCATAAAAACAAGCATATGGATAATTTAGTTGTCCTTTATTGTACCTTACATATCATCAAGCTCCATCATATTATATTGATCAATGTATATTCACCCACCCAATACACCCTAAGCAGTCTTTTGTCGCTCCTTAGTTTTTCCTTCTAATAAACTATATTGATCAATGTAAATTATTTGAAATTTTCAAATAATTTCAAGAGTGAAAATCAGTATAAGTTTTTGCGAGATTGCTGGAAGTATTGAGAATGAAACAATTAATTAACGATTTGTTATTCTGTAGTATGTGCAATAAATCCAGGAAAGCTGTTTTTTGTTTTCTATCATTTTTGAAGTTCTAAGATGAGCCTTGTTTCTTATTTGTTTCCCAGATTTAAATCTGAAGAGGATTTGTAGCTAAATATTAGTCTGCACTTTCACTACTAGAAAACAGGGCATCACCGACGGACTTTTCCGTCAGTGAAAGTAAGATTTTCATCGAAAACAGCCTTCATTGATGGAAAAATTCCATCAGAAAATCCGTCGATGATACCCTACTCGCTAATATTTTTCGACAGAAATTTTGTATCAGTCAGAAAAATAATAAATGGAAAAAAAATTTCCGACCAGACCCAAGAACCAACCCCCCCACAACCCATGGGTTGACCCGCTAACCCACGTGACAACCCGCCAATTAATTCCCTTCAATATTGCATTGGCAAAATTCAAACCTTTGACTTGGGGGTTGGGGAGTGAGTTCCCAACTACCAGGCTATTGTGCATTTTTGTAAATGTGCTAACAAAAGATATATAAAAAGTATCATCTTGTAATTTTGTTATTCTAAAAATCATGAATTTTCTTTTCTAAGCATTGGATTTTATATATTATTTATTATTTCATTAAACTTTATTATATTAAACATGTCATTTATGATCTGAATTTATTTGATTGTGCTATTAATATATAATGTTTGCCCATAGTTTTCCACATTATATATATATTGTTAATTAAAACTAAAAACAATAAAACAAGGTTAACTAAAATTTATTTGATTCTATTAGCAAGAATGTGATCTATGTGATTTTTTAAAGCTAACAAAATTAATAAAAAAATTATTTATAACCATTGTTTTAAACATTAACCATAAAATAACCGATGAAAAATTAAAGTTCTTTTGTTTTATATATTTTCATTAGGTAAAACCATATTAGCATTAAAATTTATTTCATAGTATAATTTTTTTTAACAAATAAAATGCCGAACCTTATTTGAGTGCATGGAATCGGCCTTTTCATAAGACAAGTGTACAGGTCATACATGCGGATGGAGCATAAGGAAATGATTATATATTTTTGCACATGCCGCATATATGTTCAGTAATAGTTGGAGACGATACCTAACTACTTAATACCTTTTGAATTTCATAACTAATATGATTGTTATGCATACTGAGATTCCATATTTGATATTTATTTCCGTTCCATGCCAACTGGTATCTTATATGAAGATTGTTCATATTTGTTGTTGATTTTCATTTTATTTTTTTAAACTTTAGTTTGTACTTTTAATTATATATACAAAAACATAAATCATTTTCTATTTCATATCTAAGGGTTATTGATTGTTAATAACACTTTTAATTTTTCATAACGTTTTTAAATTTAGAACAAAATTTTACTTGCTATATATTAGTTAACTTATCTTCTAGTTTGTAAAAAAAGTTAATATATCTCCTATATTTTTTTGCAGTCTAAAAATCAATGTATATTTGTTATAGAAAATTTTGTGTATATTAAAACATATTAATAAAATAATTGGACGAATTATTTATTGTTGTAATTAAAAAAGTAAAACTTATTTCAAACATATTGAAAAAAATGTTAATTAATAATATTTAGTATAAATAAAGTAAAATTTCCGACGGCCTAGTGGATGCCTGTCGGAAATTTCTAATGGAAATGTACAACCGTCGGAAATTTCGGACAGAACTTTTTGTCCGTCCGAAATTTCCGACGACCTAGTGTTTTCTGTCAGAATTTTTCGACGGAATTGTATTTCCGTCAGAAATCTCAGTCTGAATTTTGGTGCTGTCGAAAATTGCCGATGGAAACAAAATTATGTCGGTAAATTACCGATGGAATCCAAATTTCGTCAGTAGTTACCGACTGAATTTGGTTTCCGTCGGAAATTCCCTATCATTTCTTTCCCATCACAAATCACGGACGATTTTTTCGATTCGTCGGAAAATTTGTCGGTATTTTCCAACGGATTGTGGCTGGTCGGAAAATTCCATTGGTGATGCCTTGTTTTCTAGTAGTGTTTAAGATATTCACATAATTCATCATCATGTTTGTTATGTAGTGGATGGTGGTCATGTGGTGCGCCGTTGGTCCGAGCCAATTCTAAACATGCACAACTTAAGAGTTGTTTTATTTATTTAAAAAAAACACTTAAGAGTTGTTAAGTTGTTTCTTTCTTGATGCTTTATTCCACAGCATTATCCCCCGACCCCCGTTCATCCCCTTACCCTTTCCAATGCGTCCCCCCACCCTCTAAAAAGAAAAAAAAGGGTAAATCTTTGAAGTATGTGAAGACTAAAGTTAAGCACTTATGTCTCAATACTCAATATATGAAATGGATTAAAATAGTTTTAGAGGACTGTTGTGAGGCTAAACAATTTTTCATTTTCAAATTTAATATTTTGAGCTATATTTTGTGATAGTGGAAATCAAAGTGATGATATAGAACGTTGAGGATCTTCACCCCCTCTTTCCCTTTCAATGTTACCTGAAATGCTCTTTTATTATTTTCTCCTGTTGATGTGCCTTTTATAGGATTTCAACTTCAAAGGCATAGCCTGGGTTATATAGTTTGTCCCCACAACGAGCCTTCCTACCCTTAGGAATTCGAGGACTCTATAGTGGTGTACCATATTTGGCGCAACACTGTAAATTTTGTAGATTTGCAGATGGGAAATGGCATTTCCTTTTAATTACGGAAATGCCATTTCCCTTTTTTTTAAGTTTTTGTTTATTATATTTAACTTGTTTCCCACTTTCCCTTTGATGTTTTCCCCCAATTTTTTCATTCAATTGTATTGTTTCTGTCCTTTTAATTATGTTGGGGTTTTTATCGAACTCTTGCAAGTAATTTCATCCTTATTTTTTCAATCTAATTTAACTTATTCAGTTGTTGTCAACGTATTAATTTGTAGCAAAACAAAGAAAATAAATTTGCGAGACCATAAACACAAAGAAAATGACATTCCATAAAACTTGGTTCAATGCAAATTGCATAAATGTATGTCTCTTTAATTGCGTTTGGTTATTAATACATTATGTGATTATTTATTTTTTAGAATACGCTAATGGTTGGATAATAAAGAAAAATAGAAAAAAATTGTTATATCGAAGATATAGAATACATGGGTTGGAAAGAGTTTTTTAAAATAAAGTATATTGTATTATATTCTAGAGTACTTGTGCTGTAAAATAGAGTACCAGGGTTGGACGTGCCCTAAGCTTCAATAAAACTGGGGCATATTGTTAGTTAGACTCAGTCAATTTATGATTTTTCTTTGGCCTTAATTTCCCTGATAATATTGCTGTGAACATAATTCACATTTGTGCCTGCTTCTTGTGCGCTGTTTTGTAGACTATTGCCACTGTATGCATGTTCCTTGATGGCAATGTTGAGAAAACTCATTGTCCTCTGAAAGAAGTCGTATTAGTATCATATGAAATCATTCATAAAAAGGATCCTACGGCTGTGCAAAAGATCAAACAAAAGGTATGGTGTTTACTTTTTACATTTGATGTTGGCTTTACCACCAGGGTGACTTTGGTTCATTCTTTGGGTTCCGCCATATTTACCTCAACTTCAAGCCCAGATGCTGCTTGTTATAAATTTAGTGTATTTATGATTGTTGTTACATAATATTGTTATCCCTTTTGAAGCCTGGAATGTTATTTATTATTGATTTTCTCTTAACTTTGAGGGTACGGCTACTTGAGCACGGTCTGCATGGAATGTTTTTAGTGTTTTTACTTGCAACAGTAATTTGATATCATTGTATTTTATGCCAGAGGTATTTGAACAACAAAAAGAACTTATTGGGAGAGAAGGTTGCTCTTGAAACTCTTGGTTTTGATCTCAATGTACACCATCCGTACAAACCCCTTGTTGAGGCAGTCAAAATGTTCAAGGTTACACAAAATGCCCTAGCTCAAGTCGCATGGAACTGTGTTACGGATGCGTATGGTAAATTAACTTCTTTTATAGTTCTTATATGTAGTGCCCATTTTGGCATTCTTTTCTTCCTCTTCTCCTTTTGACACGAGAAAGCGGCATGCAGGCTTCAGACTTCACTATGCTTGCAATTTAAGCCCCACGACATTGCGGAGTGCTATTTTTCTTGCTGCCAAGTTTCTAAAAGTGAAGCTCCCTTTTGATGGCTAGAATGTTTGGTGGCAGGAGTTTGACATTACTCCACGCCAATTGAAGGGTTGGTGTCTAGCCTTCCTTTTGCAGCAGTATACGGATTAGGGCTGCGGTGTTGGATAGTGTCAATATCATATCTAGAATGTAGAAATTTTTTTTGATTTCAGTCTCATCTCTCTAGAATATGGAAGATTTTTGGGGAGCTGATTTTTCGAGTAAAATTTATTGTATATTTGGAAACCCATTATACTGTAAATTTTCATGGAAACTAGCATGTTAAAAGGATGATGTGATTGGTAGGAATGTGTTATAGTTCAATTGCTCAAATTCTGGATTAGTTATTGATAACCCCCTTTTTGACGAGAGGCCCTTTTATTACTTGCAGAGGTCAGCAATCAGATACTAGAACTGTATGAACAGAATAAAGTACCACCTTCTTAGGCTAGTGAAGCCGAAGGGAGTGCTGGAGGCAGTCAACGGCCACCATCAAAAGCTCATGCTACTGAAGAACATTTCACCGGCCACAGTAATTATCACGGTGAGGTGGGTGGAACCTCCAAGGGGACACTGGCTAGGCCACTTCCTGATCCATCAGATACTGATAATCACAGTGGGTCCCCACTTCCCAAGAACAACCCAAACTCGAGACAATGACTATCAAAACAATGAAATTAACAGAATGTGAGATTACAACGGAGATGATGAGATTGATGACTGTTGAGAGAGATTGCCCAACAAGAGGAACTCATGGGAGATATTAAACGGTCCATTTTGAAGATCCAGATGTTATGGGGCTAGAGATATTTAGGCCCTATGCCCTCAGAAACCTACATTTGTCTTGTAAATATTGCAAGGGTTAATTTCACATATGGTCTCCAACTTTACACTTTTTATTAGTTAGGTTCCCAATCTTTTTGAAACTAGTCACAAACTTTCTTTTTAAATTGTAGACAATTTCAAGTTATTGATTGATACCCCCCCCCCCCCCGACTGATCTCATAATCTTTGAATGATCATTTTGAACTCAGAAATATTGGAGAATTTTTTTTACAACTCCAAAAATTAACCAAACCATATTAGCTTTTTCAAAATGGCTCCATAAAAATTAGAATCGTTTTGGAACGATCCAAATAATTTTGGAAAATTGCAAATTCTCCCAAGCTTGCTAGCATTGCAATGCCTCTATATGTCTGTCCTATTGCACGCACACACACATAATTGCATATTTCACAATTGGGGTTGCAGAGCTTCACGGAGGTGAAACTAAAATGAACATGAGCAAATCATATGTATGAAAAAAAGACAAGCAATAAATGAATTAAGGTTTAAAAAAAATGTGAAGACGAAAAGAGGGAAAAAGTCCCCTCTTCCCCCTTCCCCTTTCCCAACGAGGTTAGGGTTAAAATTTTGATTCAAAGCTTTTAAAACCTCTCCTTCCACCCAAGGAAAGATATATTGCATCACATTTTTTAATAGGTGCGCCATAAATTATTTATATCAACCGTCTGTGAATTTTGTTTATCTTCACATTTATATTATCCATCAATTCGGTTACGGTACTTTGAGGAGGATGTGTTATAACACCTCACATCCTATGTATCCATATGACATGAAGCGGGAGATGTTAGAAAAGTTTCATTATTATATCTATTAATAATAGATATAGTAAAAATGAAGTGAAATTTTATTATTAGTTATAATAAGTTTGAGACATGTTATTGAGATATTAAACATAATGGGCTAAATTAACATAGACAAGAAAAAAGTTAGGGGCAAAATGAGATTGTGAATATTTTATATACCTTCCCACTTATATAGATTCGTGATTTATGTTTTCTTCAGTTGGTGACTTCAAACTCGTGGATTATTAATCATTATCAGGGTTGGCCCTTTTAAAGAGGCGAGTGAGGCCTTCGCCTGAGGCCTGTGAAATTAAAGGGGCTAAATTTAATTGTTGTAGGGAGTATTAACCCATTGTAGAAAAAAACTAGGTGGTCACATGCGACCTTAACTGTTGATCATATAATCACCCATCACATTGCGTCATACAACCGTTACAACAAAATTCCAGCGAGTCACTACCCAAACTCTGACGAGTCACAATCCAACTTCGACGTGTCACAGCCACACTCCGACAAGTCGCAACTAGTTGCAGTCACAAATCTAATGCTCGCAACTCTAGTGAGTCACAATAACAACTTAGCATGTCACAACTCCGACGTCACAGTCACAATCTCAAAACCACCGGCATACCATCACAACAACCACCACCCATCGCAACAATACATTGAAATCCTAGCCATCGTAGCAATATGCTAGTGACAAACAACACCACAAGTCAAAGTGATATGATTTCTCCCGAAAAAGGGTAAAATCAAGGTTTTGTGAGCAAAAAAAACGTTTTCTGGCTGTGCTAACCCTAGCCGACAGTGTCACAAGTTGAACTTGAGCAATTTTAGATCAAACTCAAACAAAAATCGAAATCAAATTCAAATAAAAAATTGAATCCCCAATTTCAAAATCAAAGTATCGGTGATTTGTGTTGTCTATTTTATCTACAAATGTACGGATCGTTAACAAGTAATATAGTGATGAATAGAATGTCGAATCCCACGAGGACTTAATCTACTAAGTTTCACTTTAGTTAATCCCGACTTTAATTAAAAGAAAACACACAATAAGATTTGATAAATAATTTTAAAGGGAAAATAAAAGCTAGATAAGAAAATAAATAAAATTATTCACAAATATGAATACACAAAAGCACTATGATCCCCGAATCCACCACCTTTTTCACAATCAATCCTTAGCACTCGCCATCACACATTCTAGTCTAGGGTTGAAGATCAATAATACTAATTTATTCAAAAGCCTCTCTCGATGGTCATCCAAATCTATACATATATACTAGACCAATTATCTCTAATTAATCTTTGAACATAAGGCATGCATTCATTTTGATTATTATCTAACGATTTCATAGAGCATAATAGTATCTCTAGCTATTATAGGACCATATGTTGTTCACTATCATGTGCTAAAATCATGAAGAATCTCTCCAAAACAACATGAATCACTAAGCTCAGTTTAATAGTGATCATAAATCAAATTGGAATAAGCGCATAATGAACAATCAACCAAATAAATTAGAACAAAAGCAAGAGGAAGCACATTGAATTAATCATAAAAACGGGGTTTTATCGTTAACCTTAACACAATATACTAGCCTCGCATAATAAGTTCAAAAGGAGAACAAACATACAAATTAGAATTCATCACCAAAGAGACGTTGAATTCAGGATAATTTCACGTTCTCATTGCAACGGCCCTCGAACGTCCTTTCCGTAGCTCCTTATTCCGTCTCACGGCTGTCCTTCCTTCTCGGTCCCTTCTTTTCCTTCGGCTCTTCCTTTTTCAATTTTTCTCCTTCCACGGCAGTCATCTTTTAATTCTATATTTACATGCTAGTTGGGCCTTAGCCCAATTTTAGACACGTTTAATTTCTTTTCATTTTTACGTTTTTTCTTTTCAAACGAAAATTGCATTACAACTATTGATGTTGCTTTCCTCTTTAACTTTGGTCATTTAAAAATTGCAATTTCAGCCCATCAACTGTTGAGTTCATCCCATATAGTCCTTTCAAGTTTCCAACATTGGAATTCTGACTCTATGTTTTCCAAAAATGAGTAGAATTGATCATTTTTTTTCTTTTTTCTTCATTTGCTTCAAAATCTGGTTCAATGTTAAAATAAACAAAAACAAGCAAATTTAAGTAGAAAGTTGACAAAAACAAGTGGTTAAAGTCTAGTTTTAATGGCCTAAGATAAGTGCAAAATTACACTTATCAATTTGTGTGGCGAGAGGTGGTAGTTTTGAAAGGTAGTGGTGGCATTGTGTGGAGGCCTTTTTGTGGCGGAGCCAGCAGGTAGTGGCAATGCCTGGGGCGAGGGAAAGAGAGGGAGAGAGAGAGAGTGGTAACAGAGATAAGTTGCAGGGGAAAAAATTGCAGAGCTCCGTTATTTGTAAGTAATTATTCAGTCATCCACCTTCTCATCTTTATATTATTTTTCTTTAATTATATAATACACAGAGGTAAAATTATGAATTTACCCTCATTTTATAAAAACTGCGTTTTGGGACCTGATTTTCACAATCAAGTCCCTAAACAACCTGATCTCACTAATTTTCCCGCTCCAAATAGTAAAAGGCTTTCTTAAAAGGGCCTCGAAACATAAGAAAGGGTCCAAACTTAAACCCTGAAAATCGGCCTACCCAATCCTAAACAAACTAACGGGTTTAAAAACTTTAAAAAAAAAAAATGGAAAGATAAAAACAAAACAAAAGAAAATCATATAGCGTGAATAGCCTGAGCAACTGGGAATAGGACTCGAAACAAAAACCTTCGAATTCGAACGGCTCTCAGTCGCACGTGAACCGGTGAACGGTCGCCGTCCGGTAGCTCTACCTCTCGCCGTCGTCTCGTCTTCCAATTGTTCGCCGGTCGGCAGTCAGTCGCGCAGCGCAGCAGCCAAAGCCTCAGGTAAGCTAACCCTAATTCCTAAGTTCCTATTTCCCAATTGGCGTTTGGAAATTGCTTATGTTCTTCACATTTACTTGTTTTGTGCTTTTTTGAATTAGTCTATTTATTCGTCCTATGAATTAGCCTATTTTTCAAGAGGTATTAGGCATACATGGTGAATTAGGATTTAGGTATAAAGGAATCTAATCTTTTAAATAAAAACATAAGTATGAGAACGTGTACATGGAATTTTTACATTGCAGACTTATGAATTAATAGATGTTATTTAGTGAAGAACCTATGTACAGAATCATTATGAATTTTTTCATTTACTGGAATTTTTACATTGCTGGAATTTTTACATTGCTGGAATTATTAAACTATTTTCACCACTTCAATCCAACCTTTATATCACAGAAGTGCAGCTATTGAACAGAGGATACTGTCCAGAATTATATTTAGGTTGTGCTTTTCATTTTTTTATGATGAAAAGAAAAAAAATTTTGATCTATTTGCATGAGCTCTTCCGATCTTGCACTTTGAGAATTTTGAAATATGAACTTATGGACTTGAATATATTATTACTTATGGTTATAGTCATCTTTGGTCTTGCTCAATTATTTTTATTGGTACTCGTAGGACAATTGAATTATAAATAGTTATACGTTGTGCCTCCGAAATATGAATCCGGATATCAAAAAAGGAAAAAGAAAGAAAAGGAAATAGCTTTAATATGAATATAGGCGGGAGACCTTTGATTAGTGTTTTTGCCTCTAAAAATGCAAGACGTGCGGTGTTTAGGTGACTTTTTAGGATATTTTAATGCGTTTTGGTGATCTTATGGTAATCTTTTAGAATATTTTTTCTTCTTTTTTTAAATTTAATGTTCCATATATGTGTTTGTCACTCTATATACGTTTTTGTGATAAAAGGTAATTATTTCTCTCTATGTCGGGGGCCTATTTTTCCAGCTCGCCTAGGCCTTAGGAATCACAGGCCGGCCCTGATCATTGTCAATTCATGGACTAAACCACTGAATCTCTTAATTGTGCAAATTTCTATCTAATCTTCCCACCCCTAAGCTCACTTTCTTTTTTTTTTTCCTTCCCACCACTATCATTCAATGGTTGAATGATACTTTGATTGTGTATATTGAGAAAGATGTTTTTGACACTATTGATAACGATGTAATTTTACAACGTCATGAAATTATGAAACCGCATAGGGTACATTTGTAAAAAGGTCGTACAGTTTTGTGACTATGTTTTGCTATAAACAGTTGAAATGGAAAAGTTTAGTGTTGGGATGTTGCTTTCTTCTCTACCTATTGCTTGCTAGATACTTTGTAAGTAAAACGTGTTGCACACACGTTTCTTAAATTTTTATTCTGCATACCCATTTAAAAAGGTCTAGCTCCGGCACTGTCTGCACCCAAAGTTCTGCTAGTTTGCTTTCCAAGTACATGATTTTATATCGGTATTTTGTGCTTTCTAATCTCCTGTTTGGTTCTTAAATGTAATTATTTTCCCCTCAAATTAATTGGTGATTTGCTTACTTATTAAACTGTTCGCATATTGTGTCTTCGGTTAATTAAAGTATGACTGTTCAAGGTCTAACTTGTGCCTATATCCAAGACCCAAGTAAAACATTGTACAACAGTTGAATCTTCTCTAGACTTTCATATCATCTCAAAGTAGTAGACTTTTCGAAAATATATAAATGGAAATTTTCCAGTATGTGATGTTTGTGTCGACAAAATGCTCTAAAAATGCCTGATTATGGAATTTCCCATCAATATAAATCCTTGGGTATGACTAGTACTGTTCACTTGGTGTGATCAACCAATTGAGTTTTTGTAGTATACAAAAAAAGGGCATTGTCAATGATATAATTCTCAACAGAGATAGGTTAGACAGTTTCTTTTTGGGCACGGGGGTATACATCTTAAGATGGATAGCCTTTGTTGCAAAAGGAAGTTGAGGTGGTGAAAAAGCCTCTGGTGCAAAAGTCTCTGCCATAGTGGCTAAATTTTAGTTTTGTGGGGCGAAACCAAGAAAATGCCTTGCAAAATGGTTTCTTTTGATCTATTATTGAGGACTGCATTTAAAATGATAGAGGAACCTTGAAGAAGGTTTTGAGTTTAACCATTCATGGAAGACTAGATAAACAGAAGATTTATGTGACCTTGTTAGTGATTGAAACTTTGAACATTTAGCATTTTTCAATTTTCACTAAAAGAATAAATTTTAACTTTCAAATGCCTTCTATGTTTACTTGAGGATTCGTGATTCACTATGCTTTTTCTCTGTTTCCTTCATTCAAGTTAGATTGTCCAATGTATTAATTTGTGCCTTTTATACTAGTTTGCAAACGGGATGTTGATGGGTGATGCATGAACATATTTTTTTACCTCGAGTGACCTTGCTTACCTATCCTTGAAAATTTTTGGTTGGACAAAGGAGTTAGAAATGGCCGGTTTGTTGTCTGGTGAGCCTTCTCTTCATGGATCCCATGAAGGAAATCATAGGATCTATCAGGAAGACCCACAAGAAGGTGGTGGCCGCTGGTATTTCTCTAGGAAGGAAATTGAAGAAAATTCCCCTTCTAGATGTGATGGCATTGATTTGAAGAAAGAGACTTATCTGCGCAAGTCATACTGTACATTTTTACAAGACCTCGGCATGAGGCTGAAAGTGTAAGCCCTCTTGCTTGATGGATTTTCATTTGTTTCATATTTTTTTTTTCTCTTGTATGGATGCAATTTTTACATTATTTGGCATATCTTTGGACAACCGGCTGAGCTGCCATTTCTATTATTGTATTTATCTGCAACAGCTTTAGAATGTGTTGAAGTTTAGGGGTGTATGGTGCCCATTGTTTTTTGCATTGTTATGGTACTAATGAATTGTTTTGAGAAACTCTTCAAATTTCAACCACACATTTCATTAGATCCAATAAACGTCAACCACTCATTCTTCCTCATTATAACTTGGGCAGCCATTATAATGGGCGAATGTATATGGTGTTTGATTCTCATTATAATTTGGAAATGAACGGTTGAGATTTAATAGAAATTTGAAAGTGAGGTTGTACCTCAATAGTTGTGAAATAGGTGATAGGTGAAATAATAATGAGCATCAAACACCCTTTAGCGAGAACCCAACACCTCTTTAATTTGCTTTTGTTTAGAAATGAGGGACCTTCCATGCTAGCGAACGCTCGAGAAAGACTTGTTCAAAATATGCACGATGCGTATTACCATGAATCTGTTTATTATAATGTGGTGATGATAATTGTACCAAGGAAAAAGCTGACTTGGCAACCTGGGAATTTATGTCGTGTTGGTCAATATGAAAAAAGAAAATTATTATTCTTATTTAATTTAATTTATTTATTTATTTATTTATTTTTTTGTGTATGTGTGTGTGTGTTTGTGTGTGTGCGTATAGAGAATGTCATGTGACTTTATATTGTATCATTGACGGGGAAAAGATGTAAGTTTATGCTATTTCAGTAATTGAAATGAAAATATGCAAATTATGCTGTTTCCTGTCATTTAAAAAAAAAAATTGCTTATGGATAATTTAGTTGTCCCGTTGACCTACATATCAAGCTCCATCAACTTACGGCGATCAATGTATATTCACCCACCCGATATGCCGTCAGCAGTTACCTGCTGCTCCTTAGTTTTTCCTTCTAATAAACTGTATCAAGGCTCTCTGTTTGTTTATTTATTTATTTACTACTACTACTACTAGTACTGCTTCTTTTTCCTCAATCTGGGTCCTTTGTGATGCAGGCCTCAGGTAACAATTGCTACAGCAATAATCTTTTGCCACCGTTTCTTCCACCATCAATCCCATGCAAAAAATGATAGGAGGGTAAGTATTTTCTTTTCCTTTGTATTTTTTCTCATTTATATAGCTATTAAGTATTCTACTTGATGCTCCTATGAATTTAGTATTACAGATTGTAATGTAATAATAGTAGCATGCACCCAGTTTAGTAAGTATGATAATTTTTGTCATGTAAAGAATGTCTTAACATATATAAAATTACTTTCTGATCTTCTAGAAAATGGAAGCTGGCTATCAAGCCTTGATTTTCATACTTTTCCATATTCTTTTCCCCTATTATTCTTAGAAATTAGCCTAAAAAGATGAAATATAGGTTCTAATTCAATGTATCCTTCTGCCTTCTTTGGACACTGCTTTTTCTTTTCTCCCTTCCACCTTGTTTCGTTTTGTAATTCTCTCTTTTTATTTACTGATAACTTCTCCGTCAATGTCAGGTCTCCGCCATCGCTGCCTTTTTTCCAGTTCATTCTCCGCTTCCTTCTTCCTCTGATTAAGACTCCTTGATCACGTCTCCTATTATCCCACTATTTTTTCATCTTCAACTGTCTCCTCTAGAGCCTGCTAGATCATGCCTCTTATTATTCAACTCCGTTGATCACATCTCTATCATCAATGTCAGGTCTATGCTATCGCAACCTTTTTTATGTTCATTTTCTGCTTCCTCCTTCATCTGGTTAAGACTCCTTGATGGCTTTATCACATCTTTATTATTCCACTACCTTTTCATCTTCAACTGTTCCCTCTGGACTTGTTTGGTAACTTCATGAATTATTGTTTCACCAGTTCCCACCAAACATCTAGCATATAAGCCACCTCGTTTTTATTAAGCCTTCCATATATTCTTATCATAGAACTCCTAATAATCGAACAAAAACAAGTTATCTATTTCAGAGGATGTGGTATACCCTGATATCTTTTGTATTTCTGCTCCTCCATTATGTCAGTGCTTTTTGGATCTTTGAAGAAGATGAGTTGAGTCTAAGATGGAGTCAAGTTAGGGCCCAACCCATACCCCTTCAACCATCCCCTTTCAACTGGGTACACCAGCATCACTGCTGTTCCATTAACGTCTTCCGAAAAGCAATCCACATCCTATGAGCATAAATAATGCAAACCAGTTTATGACGTGTCTGGATTCTGGAATATATTGAAACAAGAACTAATCATTCTCATTCCAGTTTTTCATAATTTTCAAATAATTTAAAGAGTGAAAATCACTATTAGATTTTGTGAAATTGCTAGAAGTATTGAGAATGAAACAATTAGTTAACAATTTGTTATTCTGTAGTTTGTGCTATAAAACCAGGAAAACTGTTTTTGTTTTATATCATTTTTGAAGTTTCAAAATGAGCCTTGCTTCCTGTATCTTCTGCATGCCTTACTGCAATAGGGTTTTCTATATTTAAGTGCTTGTTTGATTCTCATTATGGGCGTTGAATTATAACGAGGTGAAATGATTGGTGGAGATTTAATCGATGTTTAAAATGTGTAGTTATAGTTGAGTAGTTGTCAAACCAGTGGTAGGTGAAATTATAATTTGTTGGTATAATGAGAATCAAACAAGTAGTAAAAATTTAAGGTGATTTTTATCTAAATCTTAGAGCTTGTTTGATCCTCTTTATTCTCCCAATTTATAAATTTACCTACCACTGATTTGATTTTTGATTTGATAACTATTCAATTACAACCACATATTTCACACCTTTTTACATTTCCAATACACATTCTACCTCTCCCGTCATTATAAATTCCCCAAATAAAAAGGATCAAACAAGCTCTTAGTCCGTGCTTTAAGATGTTCACATAATTAATCATCATGTTTGTTATGTTATGGATGGAGGTCATGTGGTGTACTGTTGTCTATTGGTCGGAGCGAATTCTAAACGTATATAAATTATTGTTAAGTTGTTGCTTTCTTGATGCTTTATTCCACGGCTCTCTCCCCCCAACCCTGAGAGTGTCCCTTCCCCACTCCAATGCGCAACCCCCCCCCCCCAACCAAATAAAATAAAATAAAAAATAAAAGAATAAAATAAAAGTGGATCTGTGAAGTATATGAAGACTACAGTTAAGCACTCATGTCTCAATATATGAAATGAATTAAAATAGTTTTAGAGGACTGTTGGGAGGCTAAACATATTTTCCTTTTCACATTTAATAGTTTGAGCTAATATTTTTTTGATAGTGGAAATCAAAGTGATGATATGGAACTTCTAGGATCTTTTCCTTTCCCCCTCACTGATCTCTGTAATTCTCTTTTATTATTTTCTCCTGTCGCTATGTCTCTTGTACGATTTCAACTTCACTGGCATAGCCTGGGATATGTAGTTTGTGTTCACAACGAATTGGCCTACCCTTAGTGCCAATATGTTTGGGGCATATTGTTAGTTAGACTCATTCAATTTATGACTTTGCTTTAGCCTTAATTTTTCTGATGATACTGCTGTAAACATAATTCATATTTGTGCCTGCTTCTTGTACTCTGTTTGCAGACTATTGCCACCGTATGCATGTTCCTTGCTGGCAAAGTTGAAGAAACTCCTCGTCCTCTGAAAGATGTCATATTAGTATCATATGAAATCATTCATAAAAAGGATCCTGCAGCTGTGCAAAGGATCAAACAAAAGGTATGGTGTTGTACCTTTTACATCTGATGTTGGCTTTACTACCAGAGGGGGCTTTGGTTCATTCTTTTGAGTTCAGCCTTATTTACCTCAAGACCAGATGCTGCTTGTTAAAATTTTTGTATTTGTGATTTGTATTAGATAACATTGTTATCCCTTTCAATCCTGGAATGTCATTTATTATTGATTTTTCTCTTAGTTGGGGGGGGGGGGGGCGGGTAATGCTAATTGAGCATGGTCTGCATGGAACGTTTTCAGTGTTTATAATTGTAACAGTAATTGGATATCGTTGTATCT